>LIEC01012285.1:0-48040 GCA_001925005.1 Drosera capensis
GACTGTTTATTTTGATAATAATACAAATTGTATTAAATGAGAATTATTTCTCTGGGTTGTATATTTTGATTAATATTTCTCTGGGGATTTTTCTGTAATATTTTTGTTGATGATTTCTTTTTTATAATTTAAATTATTTCCTACTTATTTTCTTGAGTTTCAATTAATGAATCTGAATTTTTAATTAATTTTCGAATTTAAATTAATTATAAGGATTTTTATTCACATGTTTTTCCCAAATATCAACTTATGACCATCACTATATCCCAGAACCTCTTTGTACTCACCACATTCTCTACCAAAATCCTTATATCCACAATGATAACAACCCCATACCATAATTTACCATCGGCTCTTCCAACAACCATATCTCCTCTTCATTTCGAATCCTGTGAACACATTATATTCATTCTGTTCAAATCATACTATCAACCGCCTCCATATGTTTTCCCAGTCAAGTACCCATTATTCCATTTCCAACTAACAAATTGTAACCTCAACTTGGACAGTTTTATCTGCACCCACCCCAAGGTGTGGGAACCCTAACTAATATTTCATCGGTGCCACTACAACGGCCCTTGTTCATTTTCTGAAGCACTCGCGTAATGCAAAGATTCGCTACTGAAATACATCCCAAGAGGCTCTGCTTATTACATCATATTCATGTTGAAATATTCGATCACTAACCTTTTCAAAGGTTTAGGGACACTATTTTTTTTTTCCCTATAGGAATAAGGAAGAGCCAGTTATGGTTCTGGCTTATCCTTTTGGAACAAATTTGTGCTTGAATAAACTATGTTTTATGAAGTACTGGTTATCGGCTACCAGACACACACACCCTCATGATTCATCCAAACTTGGGATCCGATATGAACACGATAAAATCTCCGACCTAGACTGAAGACAGGCGTTCCTGTCACTAATAGGATCTGTTTGTTTTGCGGATAGGATTAGACAGGGTCATTAGTCCCGAGACGATTAATTCCGGGACTATTTATCCTATTCCTGGGATTGTTCTTTTATCATGTGTTTATTTATCAAACAAACACGGGATAACATGAAATTGGAATGTTTTTCTATGCAAACATGCTAATCCCATAGTCCCGAGACTAATTCTGGCATCCCCCCACCCCCACTTATCAGTCCCCCATATGGGGGATTAAGCTAGTTAGGGAGGATAACTTAGCCTCCCTCCAAAAATGTCATAAAACCCAAACAACATGGGATAAGGAATTAAAACAGACTATTAGTCCTAACCCTTCCATTTAGTCTCCAAAACAATAGTCATAGAGGCATATCTCCTTATATTGTCCAAAAAAGGGGGGGGGGGGGGGGGGGGGGGGGTCTTCATCTAACCATGCAAGAAGACATAGACACGAAACAAGTATGAATCCCAGAATTAAATCTCATCGTTCATCAGAGATTTTGAATTTCAATTGGGTGCTTAAAGATTCATTAGACAACCGTAAATGAATGTCACACATTAATATAAGCTCAAATAACTAAGTCACTATTTTTAACTTATATATGTAGAGCTAGAAACATTAAAACATGTCACCTACAAACTGTTACTCATTCGACACCCCAATCACACTGCAAAGCCAGCGACCCATTTTTACAGAATATTGCACCACTAAGCATGAAAAACTGTGCGGCTTGCCAATAATGAGATCTTCTACGACCGCATATAAAGTGTGTAAGTAGGGGATGGCTTTGCATGATACGACATAACAAATAAAGAACACTCAAAGTGGATGAAAATACAATTCATGAAGTTGGCTGCTGATATAACTCCTTCAAAGCACAGGTAAAACGACTAAGAATTCATAGCTATTATGTCAGTGGGGCAACAACACGACCTGAAGGTCCCTAAGACTCCTAGAAAACTAAGCGAGGTCATTCTTGACCTAGATGCCTAGTTCCCACAATCACAAGGCAAAGCCCCGACAATACTTCATCTTCTAGAATTTTGTCATTCTTTAGAGCACACTTTTAAAATGGAGTATTAAACTTTGAGGATACCAACCACAACACAAGTATATTCTAGTGCTAGACCATAAAGTCGATATACTAGGCAAATCCAGAAAGCCATACAGACAGCTAATGGAAATACCAAATATACAAAGGTTCAAGTCAATTTAATCATCATCATAGTGTCCTTTATCGCTGGTCTATACTTCTATAAGTTAACATCTATCATGAATCACACTAAATTCAGAGAATGTCAATATAACAAGAAGCATAAAGAGGGCCAATGCAGGCACATACTATTACCATTATTCATATAGATGCATACAAGATTTACATACTGAAGAGGCAATCAACTTATGGATATGACGACATTCAAAGTATCCATGTGCCGAAAGTTATTCAGGACATTTTTGACAATTTTATCAATTTAAACTAAAACTTTCATGATCCTAATACTTCTGTTCCCTTCCACGATTTGAAACTACATATTCAAAATCAACAAAAATGAGATCTAGTTACATAATTCCAGCACTAAACTAGCGCAGATATTAGCTTCCACACATTCTTAGTTAAACAACTTTGAAGAAAAATGCTAGCAGTACATCAACCATATATCACTGTCCTCTCCTCTAATCCAAGCATCTATATACCATCATACTAAACCTACACATACAAATAAATCATGCAAAACGAAACAACAGACTCAGACTATCGCTCTCCACTTCGAATCAAGCATCAACGAATCCAAATCGCGACAACGAATCTCTACAAATCTCATCAATCGAACAAACATGGCATCCCAAATATCTCACTTCAGAGCTCAGAAAACATCCCAAATTCTCCGGCACTGATCGGATCGTTCAATTATGAACCGAAAATGAGAGGGAAATTAGAAAAGAGAGGAAGAACTTGCCTGTGATTGTACGATCGCGATCGAAAAGTGAAGATTGAAGGAAAATGAATTGATGCTTGAATGGATGGATGAATCGGGGTTTCCCACTTGAAGACAAACTCTTGAATGAATATCTCTTGTCGTTTCCTGAGAAAGGCGACAGAACCCGAAGAAAGCACCCGCATAGGCTTTCAAGCCCGGGATTGGAGATTGGGCCGGATCCAAGGGTTTTTGGTCCTGGAAAAATATGGTCCGGCCTTGCCTCGGCCCTAGCCCAAAAACATGGTCCTGAACTTTTTTATATGGGGTCAAAATAGCCGGACTGCTTCGACCCTAACCCACAAATAATTACTCTGTACGATGAGAAAACTAGATGCACGTATTTGCATTCCAAATTAAAACTATTATCCGTCTTACTTTTAAGATGAGGAAATTAGTAGAAGTATTTTTTTTTTTACAACATTTTAAGTTTATCTTTCGAGATAAAGTTTGACACGTATTTTGTGACAATCAAAAATGATTTTTCACAAATTTATCGTGAAATATCAATGATGAGTTTTATATATTTTAATCGTATACATATTACGAAATGAACAACAAGATTTAACTCAGTTGTAAGTCGTCCTTAACTTTATAATAGAGGTCCGACACCTCTTAAATGCATCAGAAAATAGGCACAAGTAAGAATGCCTGGATGCCCTTACTGCAGGTCCAACAAAATGTTCGCACTTCTTACTTGATCCGTATGCCAATAGTTGCATTTTACTATGCGGATCAAACACAATTAAACAAATACATTGATTACAGTAATCTAATAGCAGACACAAAACGCAAATCAAAAGCAATGGAATCAACAATGGAGCGCAACGAGAGGAAATACATGGCGACACTGCGATCAAAACGGTGCAACATCGGGTTGACTACTCCAACAAAACCACACACGTGAAAACTTCAAGTTACTGTATTATTGAGTTATGAGTTGTATGATCACGATGCATTGATATCTTTGATCCTAAGTCTCTAGTGTATACATATTCATAATAAGATGATCACAATAAGATGATTGGGATCATCTTATTGTTTTTCTCCCCTCGAGGTTAGCTAGCTAGTTCCTGTCTATCATGTAAGTTGTAACCCCTTTGTTTAAGTCGTTCATATATGTGACGTAATGGTAAGAAATATTACATGGATTTGGGTAAGAGTATGTCTTTGTGATACCTTATATCTAAAGGTCATTTAAAAAGGATGGATAAATGCCCGACCGTGCTTCAGATTGTTTTAGGTGCTTCAGATCGTTTAGTGAAACAACACAACTTATCAAATTGGGTTTTCAACGAATTGCTACAGGAGAAAATGTTGAGCATATTTCAAAACAATCACCAATAAATTTTTGAGATAATATAACTGTAAGTATTCACTGTTAGATTCACAGGTTCGACCTAGAGGAAGGGTGAATAGGTTGATTTAACTTATATTAGTACAATGCAGAGGATTTGTTAATTTGAGCATTAATGTTCTTTGTAGACTACTAAGGTAATATGCAGCAAAAACTCAAACTGTATAAGTTTATCTCTATTTTGTTATAATGATTAATTTTTAACAATTCTAAAGACACACAACAATAAAAGTAGATAAAGAACACAAGATTTATACTGATTCAGATATTCGTTATCAACTGATAATCGAGAGCTTAGTCCCCTTGATAACCAGTTTAGTCAATCCAAGAGGTGAGTTCACTATCTTCTTATTTATGACTTACAAAACAACCCCTTTTACAAGCTATCTGTGAGTTCTCAGGGATTTGAGTTCAAAGGAGAAGATCTCCTGAGCAATTGTGGCTTTGGTTGTCTCCAGTTGAAGATTGTTTTCCAGCAATCCTAATCTGGTGTCATTATTGCGGATGTGCTTTGAAAGCTACTGTTGAGTGGCTTGCAAGGATATTTGAAGTTTGCATAGATCAGTAGAATGTTGTCCCCTTAGTTTATTTAGGTTACATGCACTGAGTCGATACTGTCGAAAATTTAGTGCTTTAGTCCTTTGGATTTGATCTGCAAGCCCTTCTACCATGTTGGAGAGAGTTGCCTGGAAATCTTCAAAGTATTGTGTCGTGGTTGTTTTCTTGGTTTCCAGTTCCCTTGCAACTGGTTGCAAACTGCTAATGAGTTCCTTGAATGCATCTCTTGTCCATTGATGCATGTTGTAGACTTCCTAATCCAATTACATGAGTCTGTATTCAACCACACTTTCTTATGGGGATGATTCTTGATGTGCAATCGGTTCAATCTCTACTGCTGTTCTTGTAGTAAAGGATGGTCTTTCAATGATTCGTGTCATTCTGACGTTTGTAAGTGCTTGCCTTAGACTTTTGGCCGTAGTCTGGGGTGTCATCTAAATATCAGATGTACCACTATAGAATAGGCCTTGAGAAAAACCTACATATGGGTCTGTCCTAGTTTGCACCATTCCAAATGAAGAAAGTGATGAAAATTCGATGTTTAGTGGGATTTGGCCTTGCTGTCCAGATGGAGTATCACTCATGAGGTGTTGATTGATTTCTTCAAGAGTGATGCTTTTGAGAGAAGTGTCTCCTACAATCTGCTCTTCTGTTTACAGTTGATTTATTTCCACAGATTCATCTTTCACTATGATGATTTCATCCATCTAAGTAGAAGTGAGGTCAAGTGTTGTAACTTGTGTGAATCCTTCTTTATTTGTAGTCTGCTGGGACTTCCTCTGTGATAGCCTCTATTATCGTTTCCTCCTATACAGTTGATTCTGATGGGGTAGGTTCTGTTGTTGGAGACTCGATTGAGGTGACTCTGCTACTGACTCTTCTGCAACAGATGATTTTACTGTTGATTTCTCCTAGATCCTTTCTTAAGCTACCTTATCAATGATGTCATTATCATCACGACCTTCTAGCTATAGGAATTCATTATCACCATCATCATCTCTTGATGATTGTACTATGCCGACTATTGGCCTTGAGAGATAATCATATATCTCTAAGGTCGCTGTCCGGACATGCTTGTTTATCAACCTCTTTAGTTGAACCTTCCCTTCAAGAGTGTGCACAAATTCGACATGTTGTAGCTATGCTTGTCTGTGTCTCCTTGTCTTGAGTGTTGAGTCATTGACTTCTAGAACTCCACTGAATTGGATGTAAGGTTTAGTGGATCTCTTCTTCTTGTTAGCTTCCATTTTCTGAATCTAGACAAGTTGATGGATCTCTTCCTTTGTCATGTCACCAACTACTCCAATTTCTATCCTGGAGCCATCTGGGTTTATTTTGTATCTTGTAGTTGGTCCTGAAGGAATGAGGTTTGGCCTTACAACCTTTGTTGTCCTCTTGATTGGGAGGTTATGATGTTTGATAAACTTCTAGATCATTTCTTCTTTTTGAGCCTTGCCAAGCATCTCATCTGTCTTGCCTCTGTTTTCTTGGACCTTTTCTTGTATGGCTTGGACCGTCTGTAGAGCTTTAATAATCTCCTCCTCCTCTGGAGATTGTGTAATTATGGTCGTTGTTGTCGTAACCTAAGCCTCTGACGTAGTTGAGGGGCGATCTGCTTCAATCACGGACAGATCCATTCCAATATTGGAAATTGGAATGATTGTTGTTATGAACAATTCATTTGTAGCAGACCTGATTGTCACTGTGTTTGTAGTAGAGGTGTCCTGAGATTGCCCAGTCTGCATCATTCTGAGTTTGGTTTCAATGATCTCTATCTTCTTTCTTGTATATCCCTGTACACTGAGCTCCTGCCTGAGCTGAGCTTGCGGTCCTTCTCTGATCTCTTGCTTGCTTCTTTGAGCTTCCAATGTGAGACTCTGAAGGTTTTCATCGGCACCAGCCTTCAGATACTTCAGTGCTTTATTAGCATCATGAAATGCAGCAAGCTCTAGTTCCTTAGGTGGTAAAGTTCTTGAGGATGAGCCCTCAATTATTTTTGTTTGCCTAGTCTTTTCTTTCGCTGATTCAGACTGTGCTTTTGCTGGTAAGGTTCCAATGTTTACTTCCATCTTAGTCGGCTCTGCAGTAGTGTGATCTGATATCGTCTCCTCATCTGAAGTCTATAGAATAAGTCTTATTCTGGTCTCCTTCGTTTGCTTCATTCTAATTGGTTGTGCATTGCTGATTACTTTCTTTTTGGCTTTTTCAGGTTTCTTCAGAGTCTGGCCTGTAGCCATTGCAACAGTCTACACTACTATTGGCCATTTTGAGAATCCTATAGGCTGCTTGCCTATCTTCCTTACATCAATCTGCATGGCCACAAGCCATGGCTTTCTTGCTTTGTCAGACAGCTTCATTTTTCCTTTTAGGATAATATTGATGACCTTTCCAAATAGAGGCTATTTGCTTCTACAGTCTTTGTAAGTTGATACATGAGCAGTTTTGCATAATTGAGCTTGGTAAGAATCGCACACATAATCTCATGTTGGTCAGATGTGATCTTATCTTTAGAGAATTTTCTAGATAAGATCACCTTTTTCACTACATCTGCAAGGAGTTTCTACTCTTTGGACAAGTATTTCTTCATTGCCCGAATCCCTTCCTTCTGCTTTTCTTCATTGAATATCGTATGCCTTCCATCAGTTACAACAGAAGATGGGATATTTTTGGGTCCTTCATTTGAGACCTTGAAATACTACTCGAAGTCATTTGGACCTATGTTGATCCCAATATTTCTTTTGGAGGTGTATGTGATGAATTGATGGTCGTCTGCAACCTTCGCTTTCTCGATGAAGTTCTTCATCATAAATCCGGCTTGCCTATCTTTCTTATGTCAATCTGTTTTACCTATACCAAGGGTTCCATATCCTTTGGTTTTACCTGTCTTTCCTCCTCCAAAGATGCCTAGAGGTCCTTGTTCTTTTCTATAATCTTTAAGGATGCTTTTTTTCTGTTATATGTCCAGAACATCCATTGTCGAAATACCATGTTCCATCCTATTGTTCCTACAATAGAACAATGAAAACTTGTACATGGTACCCACTCATATGGGTCCTTACTTGTTAGCCTTTGGAATCCACACTTGAATTATTTCTTGTGTGAGTTCCAACATTCAAATGACTTGTGACCAAGTTTCTTATAAGTGTAATAATAGGCCCTTGGTCCGGTTGCCATGGGTGATTTGTTGATCCACCTCTTTTGTTGTATTAAACAAGAACAGATAGGTTTCACATGTGATTTTCTCCATGCAGTATTGGAAGTTTAGTTCCATACTGGGGTCTGTATGGTCTTTTCTTGGTTTCAATCCAAAGATTCCAAACCTTTTTCACCTTGTTGTGTTTTATACTAGCTTGTGATAGTGCCCCGCTCAAGGATTTAATCCTTTGGGTTTGAGCAGCATAGGCTTTAATCTTATGCAATTCTTATGCAATAAAAGATTTATTCTTCTGCACCTTTTGTGCAATAAAGACATTACTCTTCTGCTGGTCTTTTGCAGAGGTTTTCTTTTCCTTTTTCTGACTAGTGATGACATTATCATTCACTTTTAAATATGAGAGATTGTTCCACTAGTCCTTGTAACCTAAGCCGGCTTTATCATGTGAGGATTTTTTGTAAGTTCAGGGTCTTTCTATTCCATGTATCTACCTGTTTTCGAAGCTCAACATTCCTCAATATGAGTGTTTCCACTACTACATTAAAAAGCTTTACTTTTTCATCTGATTTCTTTAGCTCATCCTTAGCCTTGGCTAAGTTACTGTGGATCTCTTTGTATGCTAGATTGTATTTCTTTTTGAGATTTACAAATCAGCTCGAGATTCTCTTTATTTTCCCTTGAGTGGGAAATAAAGTTTTCAGAGATTTTTTGAAGTGCTTCATTCAATTTCTCTAGAGTGTCATCTGAGTTAGAAAAATCAAATACTTGTTACTTTTTTTCATTTTTTTCCATAAGATAGAGCTAAGCATTTGAGATCGTTTCATCATCATCATCAGAGTCTATCTTACTCCAAGTCTTAGCAGCATAGGCTTTGCTCTTTTCCTTTCTACCAAGGTTGCCTTTGCTGTATTCCTTTTTGTATCTTTGTGCAAATGGTTCTTGTGTAGGTCGTCTGCATTATGCAGCAAAGTGACTTGGTTTTTCGTAGTTGTTACAGGCTTTTTTCTATGCTTCTTTGTCTTTTGTGGAGAGATTCTTCCTGACATTTTTCTTTTTGAACAATTTTCTGAACTTCTTACCCATAAGTGCAAATTCTTCTGATATAACTTGTTCACTTATAGATGAGGTATCGCTTGTTTTCTCCTCTGCCATTGATCTCAGAATTTTCTCTTTAGCATTGAAAGCTAGAGTTTCGTTCTTGCCCTCATCAATTTGCCTTTTCTGCTCAATTTCCAAATTGTATGTATGCAACACACCATATAGTTGAGATAAAGACATGTTGGCTAGATCTCTGGACTCCCTTATTGTTGTGGTCTTTGTCCCTCAGACCTAACCAAGTGATCTCATTAACTTCAGGTTGACTTCCTTATTATAAAAAGTCTCCCCAAAGTCTTGAGATTAGTGATGAGCACATTGAAACTCTCATAAAAGCTGATTAGGTTCTAATCAGATTTCATTGAGACCTAGTCATACTGCTCTATCAGAACATTTTTTTTTGTTTTCTGTGATTTTATTTGTTTCTTTATTTCTGAGTAGTAGAGCATCACATGGTTCCTTTGCAGTGGTCGTATAAACTGCTATTTCAAACATATCATCATCCAGAGCTTTCAATATTTGATTTCTTGCCCTTCTGTCCATCATTACTAGATCTCAGTCCTCTCTTGTCTAAAGTGATTTGGGCTTGTTTATTTCGTTGTTTTGTATCAATTGGATCTGACATCTTTGGTATATATATCCATCAGTGATGATATCATGCGTTCATTCATCTATTGAATCCAAGTGTACAAGCATCCTCAACTTCCAATTATTAAACTTATTGAATAAACATGCTGGTGGCTCTCCGCTATTGGGGCATTTGGATAGCATTGGAGGAGCCATATACTCTTCACAAAATAAAATGTTAATAACTTCTTATAGATTTAAATTTAAACTTCCAATGATTAAACTTATCGAATAAACATGCTAGTGGCTCTCCGTTATTGGGGCATTTGGATAGCATTGGAGGAGCCATATACTCTTCACAAAATAAAATGTTAATAACTTCTTGTAGATTTAAATCTAATGATATGACATTTTCTTTTCAAAACTATTAGATCCACAAGTTCATCCTAGTGGGAGGGGGGTGAGTAGGTTGATTTAACTTATATCAGTACAATATAGAAGATTTGTTAATTTGAACACTAACGTTCTTTGTAGATTACTAAGACAGTTTGCAGCTGAGATTCAGACTGTGTAAGTCTCTCTTTGTTTTGTTGTAGTAATTAATTTCTAACAATTCTAAAAATACCCAACAATGAAAGCAAGTAAATAACACATGATTTATACTAGTTCAGACACTCGTTATCAATTGATAATCGAGAGCTTAGTGCAGTCTTCTATTGGTAACCAGTTCAGTCAATCCAAGAGGTGAGTTCACTATCTTCTTGTTTATGCCTTAAAAGATAACCCCTTTTATCAGCCAGCTAATTTATCAAAGGTTAAGAACCTAGATCTTTGCATAGATGCTTCGCTGGATTCTATTGCAGTTTTTGTTCTTCTATAGATACTAGTGAACTCTGTTCCTGTTTCTTTCTCAGTTTAGCTCACTTGAGTAACTTTGAATCTTTGATTGTTTTGCAAACGTGCACTTAATCTCTCATTCAACAGTTCTATGTTGAACAACCTCCTGGTTTTGAGGACTATGAACATCCAGAATATGTATACAGGTTAGACAAGACATTATATGAATTAAAACAAGCACCTAGGGCATGGTATGAAACTCTCTCAAATTTTCTATATGAAGATAAATTTGAGAGAGGTAAGGTAGATACCACCCTGTTCCATAAAAAACATAAGGAACATATATTGTTAGTGCAAATATATGTTGATGATATTATATTTGGTTGCACTAATAATAAACTTTGTGAACGTTTTACAGAATTAATGAAATCTAAATTTCAAATAAGTTTAATGGATGAATTAAAATACTTTCTATGACTTCAGGTACAACAGCTAGAAAGTGGAATCTTTCTGAACCAATATAAGTAGCTAAAGAACACAATTAAAAAGTTTGGCTTAGAAAATGCTGGCCATATGAAAACCCCCATGAGTACATCAATTAAAGTAGATAAAGATGAACATGGAAAAAAGATAAATCAATATGCGTTATAGTAAGAGACCAGATATTATAGAGAAGTAATAGGGTAATTATTATACCTTACAGTAAGGGATCAGATATTCAGTATGCAGTCTGTGTCTGTGCAATGTATCAATCTAATCCCAAGAAATCCCCACTATACTGCGATAAAAAGAATCCTGAGATATCTCAGAGGAACTCCAAACTTTGATGTATGATTTCTTAGGGAATCAGATTTTACACGGATACGTTTTTCAGATACAGGTTTTGTAGGTTGTAGAGTTGATAGAAAGAACACAAGTGGATGCAGACTAATCATGCCAATTCATTGGTACAAGACTGATCTCTTTGTTCAGCAAAAAACATAGTACAATGTCAACCTCTACTGCAGAAGTTGAATATATTACTAGAAGAAGCTGTGCTGCACAAATACTGTGGATAAGGTCAAAGCTTGCAGATTACGGTATTATATTCTTCGAAACCTCTATATTTTATGACAATACGTCTGCAATGGTAATTTTAGAAAATCCTATTTTTCATTCAAGAATCAAGCACATTGATGTCAGAGATCACGTGCAAAAAGGTCACATTAAAATGGAGTATATTCCAATAGAAAAACAAATTACAGACATTTTTACAAAATCTCTCGATGAGAGCAAATTTACTCAATTTCGTGGAGAATTGGGTATACTTCATTCGAAACAATAAAATTGGCCAAAACGCTCTACTCCTCTACTACATATGTAGAATATAGACTAGCATTATTTATGCAGAATAACATGATTCACTCTACTGCTAATTTATACAGACTAGAAAGAATACTACTCGACTGTATCTATTTTTAGATAGAATATTAAACGTTACAAAACTATTTTCCTATAATAACGCAACCATCAAATCATGGCTGACACTGCATAACGGCTAGAAACTTCTAGCAACGGTAATATTTTTCAATGGGTATAAAAGCTGAAACTTTTTCAATTGAAAAAATCACTTCACTCTCTTTAACTCTCTCATTCTCGCCCTCTACTGCACGAAAAACAGCGAAACCCTAACTCTCAAAATTCTCTAAAATTCGCACTCTAAACTCAAGAAATTCTTCAAATATCTTTGAAAAATGGCCAACAATCCATTAAGCACCTCCATGAAGAGTATCAAATCAGATGAGCAACCAAGGTCAAAGAAAATCGAACTGCAGACTGACATCGTGTTCGATTTCAATACCATCAGAAACGAATGCGATAAAGTCAAGGAAAAGGCTTGAAATGATTCAAGAAGCCGGACTCAAAGACTTTGATGAAAGAACCAGCAGAATCTACGATGTGGAAGTTCTCAAAGGATTAGATTACATCTGATCAACAGGAAATCATTTGAGTAATTCTCACAGGGTACAAAGTTAATTGGTCAAAATTACTTATGCGCCAACTTGCGAAGGCCGTGGCAGCAAAATAGTCTTTATTCGGAAGAGTAATCAGCATTCTTCTGAAAGGAAAGCTGAAACTATCTGACAAGGAAAGAAGGCCATGAAAAATGGCTAAACAGATCGATGTCAGCAAGATAGGAAAACAGCCTATTGGTTTTACTAAGAAGACTGCACTCTTGCATACTAGGAAGGCAACATCACCAGTGTAGACTACTGCAACTATACAGTCCACTTCAACTGTGTAGACAAAGAAAGTCAAAAAGACACTTGTCAGCAAACCACAGCCAGCAAAGAGGAAGAAGACTAGAGAAGCCAGAAGAAAACTCGTCTTGAAGACGTCAGACAAGTAAACCATTTCAGACCACATGCTTGCAAAGCCAACTGAAGTAGAAATAGAGCCAACTTAGGCTCATTGAGTTTGTGCATACACCTGAAGTAGAGGATGAGCTAAAATGACTTTTAGCTAAACATGTCAAAGCTGCAACTCAGGAGATATACGATTATCTCTCCAGGCCAACCGTAGGAGGACAACAGCCATCAGGAGATGATGGTGGTGATGAAAACCACACCATGAAACCCATGATGATGACTATGATGATCTAATTGATTAAGTTGCTAAGGAAGGAGTATAAGAGCATACTACAGCTGGAGAAGCTGCAGTCGAGAATCGTGCAAAAAGGTCACCAGAAGTAGAGGACATGTAGCTGAGCCTTCTGCAGCAGTCAGGTCACAAGCTGAAGAACAAGTAGCTGCGTTACCTGGAGAAGAGCAAGAAGTTGAGTCATCTGCTAAGGAACCTACAGATGAACCAACTACAAAGGACTATGAAGTCGAAACATCCACAGAGGAACTTGCAGCTGAATCTCTAGTAGAAGTGCCTACAGCAGAGATACAGATGCCTGAAATTGAAGCACAAGCACCTGCGAATCAAGTAGCAGAACCAACTATAGTCGAACTACCTGCAGTTGAGGTACAGTGTATAGCTAAAGATCAAGCAATAGAGGCATCCACAACCTGCAGAAAGGACACAATCCACACCTTCAGAAGACACCGCGGGATACAGATTGCGACCACTGGATCAAGACATCTGTAATATACATGAATGGACCAGGAACTCATTTCATGAGCTACTTGACACTCTACATCTAATAACAGAAGACTTTGAACATGAAAGGCAAACCATAACTCAAACCTTCAAAGATTTTCGTACATCACTCAACAATCTGGCTGCTGGTATTGTTAATCAAATGCAACGAGCCAATGCCGAGAACCTTCAACAATATCGAATGAGCTTAACAAATCTAAACAAATTCAGAAGCCAACACACGGTTGATATATGAAAGCTTCAGAAACCTATGCAGACCACACATTAGCAACTCAATGATCATATTTGGCTCAATGACATAAAATTTGGACAGCTTGAAACCAAAGTTCAAGTTATTCAAAGGAATATCTTCTCCGAACTCAAGGCAATATGGCTTTCCATTGAAGTTCTTCCTTCTACCCACCATGCTAACAAAAATGGGGAGAAGCAGCCTACAGCAGAGCAATAGAGGACTCCAGAAAAAACCTGTTGTAGTTCACGGGGAGAAATTTGCAGCAAAATAAAGACATACCTCTGAAAAAGAAGGTGAAAGGTCTGTTAAGAGATCTAGGCATCAACAGGAGCATACCTCAAGACATAGAATCGTGGGGGAGCAATCTCATAAAGAACGTAGAGGAAAGCACAAAGAGACAGAGGAAAGGCCTGAGAAGCACAGCAGAGGATCAGAAGAAGAATATAAGCATCAGCACAACAAGGGAACAGAGTATCGAAGGTAAAGGTATATCTATCTACTGCTCTGTTATTTAAATTTTTATTTCAAAAAAATTGTAACAATGTACTTAGAAAAGTTGTAAACTTGTTGTTTTACTTACGAGTTTTGTTAGCATCAATTCAGGGGCAGATTAATAAGAATGTACAATCCCTCCAATTGTAAAGAAATTAATGGAACAAAATTGAGAAGTATTAGTCATGATGTAATTAGTACGCTTAGGCTACAAATTAAGTAGGTAGTTGTAGTTTAGGTCGGATGCTGGATAGCAGACGGCTACAAATGAGGAGCATCTTGTGAGCCATCAGATGCAGACTACAAAAGAAGATTTTGGCTGGAGGGTAGAAGGCTGCAGATGATCGACATCATTTGAGCCACCAAATACAGACTACTACACATGCCTTTGGCTAAGCAGCTAAGCTATTCATTAGCAACAAAGGAACTTCAAAGGCTTCAGGATCTGGGAATGAGGTTGTAGACGAGGACCAACATAGCAAGGCATAAAGTGAATCAGATCTGGGTGTAGGCTATGGTTGCAGCAGAGACTTGGTGAAGACTAGGGTTGCAAGGTGCAGAATAGTGCTTATAGTACTGGATGTAGAGTGGAGGTTGCAACAGTCTGGATAGCAACAGAGATGATTATAGGGTTGGGTCAAAGTTCTGGAGTCAGTCAAACGAAGATATGAGTTAAAATAGCAACGACATAATTTCTGGAGTTAGTGGACTGTCACCATCAGAAACAAGATGATGGGAGACATGATTGGCAAGGTGTCAACATAAAAAACAGTACCATGCTGCTGGGTTCGTTGCTTTAGCCTATAAAAGGGAGTCGTTGAAGTTCATTGAAGTAAGACTGTTGAATGTGATTGAAAGGCAAGCGTACAAAGCAATCAAAAGTTCAAAGATTACTCAAGCGAGCTAATTCGTGAAGATCACAGTGGAAGGAGTGTCACTAGTCTACGGAAGAACACATCTTGCCATAGAGCCCTAAGTTTGGATCTATGCAAAGGATCTGAGTCCTACATCTTTTGTAAAAGTTAGATAGCTTGTAAAAAGGAGTTTTCTTGTAAAGTCCAACAAAAAGATAGTGATACTCACCTCTTGGCTTGACTGCACTGGTCACCAAGGAAAGATTGGATTAAGCTCTCGATTATCATTTGATAACGAGTGCCTGAATCAGTATAAATATTATGTTTCTTACTTGCCTTTATTCCTTGATATTTAAAACTGTTAGAAAAAAAACATCACAGCCAAACAGAGATAAACTCAAAGAGTTTGAACTTTTCGGTGTAGACCACCAACTCTCATCTACAGACTACGTAAGTGATCTGCATAGAACAGTGGTCTGCAAAGAATTAGTATTCGCATTAAAATTTTGTATCAGAGCCTTACTTTCCAAGCTTAACAGGTTGTGGAAAGAAAATGTCATTATCTTATTTGCAAAGAAGTTACTAACAGTTTGCTTCTGTGAAGAATAATGGCACCACCAAAGCTTCCTAAATTTCCTAACAAGTTCAACCATTGGAAGCTAAGGATGCTTGCATATCTCAATTCAATAGTTGAAAGAATTCAAGGCATCATCACTGATGGACCTCATATTCGAATGATGTCAGATCCTATGGATGCAACGAAAGAAGTACACAGGCCAAAGTCTCCTTGGTCCAGAGAAGACTAGGATTTGGTGTTGGTTAATAGAAGAGCTCAAAACCAGATATTCAAAGAATTTTATGACAACATTTTTGAAATAGTGGTTCATACAACCACTGTAAAGGAGGCATGAGAAGCTCTACTGCTAAGGAATGAAGAAGCCAACGAAATAAGGGAGAACAAGAAGGATGTCCTATTGTAACAATACGATTGGGTCTCAATGAGATATAATGAAAATTTGACCACCTTCTATGAAAAGTTCAATATTCTCATCAACAATCTCAAAAACCTTAGGAAAAACTTTCGAAAACAAGGAAGTCAATCTAAAGTTTGTGAGATCTCTTGGTGAAATCTGTGCATAAAAACCACAGATATAAGGGAATCCAGATATCTAACAAAGATGTCCTTGGCTCAACAGTATGGTGTATTGCATACATACAATCTCGAAGTTGAGTAGAAGAAGCAAATAGACGATGCCAGAAAAAAAGCCTTGGCTTTCAAAGCACGAGAAAAATCCTGATACCCTTGGCAGAAGAGGAGACCACTAATACCTCGTCTACAAGTGAACAAGTACTGTTTCAAAACATGACATTGATGGGAAAGAAGTTTAAGAAGCTATTCAAGAAAAGGAATTTCAAGAAGAACCTTCCCTCGAAGACAAAGAAGGCAGAAAAGGAAGTCTGCTATAACTGTGGCAAACCAGGACACTTTGCTGCATAATGCAGACGATCATCACAAGACTCGTCTGCACCAAAATTCAAAAAAGACCACAACAAAGGCAACTCTGGAAGGAAAGAAAGAGGCAAAGCCTGTGCTGTAAAGGCATGGAGCAACACAAACTCTGATGATGAAGACACAATCTCAAACGCTCATTTGTGTCTCATTGTTAAGGATGATGAAAAGTAGCAGGTATTTTATCTTTCTAATTCAAATGTCATCATAGAGGAATTGAAGGAAGCATTTCAAGAAACCTCTGAGAACTTTATTTCCCTTTTAAAAGAAAATAAAGAAAATCTTAAGCAAATTGTAAGTCTCAAAGAGAAATACAATTTAACAAATGAAGAGACTAATAATAGTCTAATCAATGCTCAAGATGAACTGATAGAAACAAATGAAAAAGTGAACCTTCTCAATGCAGTAGTGGAAACACTTATCTTGAGAAACACTGAGCTTCAAAAGCAAGTGGATTCTTAGAATGGTAAGACTTTATGTTTGCAAAAATTGATCAATACAGATCAATCCTACCATGATAAAACTGGGTTGGGGTATAATGACTGGTTGAACAATAATGCAGACAAGAAAGTCATTACCATGGAAGCAAAATAGGCTACTGTAAAAATTATGCAGAAAAGGAGCACCTCATCTGCACCAGATATGCATAGGAGGAATACCTCTATTGCAGTAGGAGTGCATAAGAGCAAAAGCTCTGCTGCACAAACTGTGCAAAAAAGCAAGAATTGTCTGCAGAAGAGATCTCTACTGCTCAAACCCAGAAGGGTTGGAGCAGAACACCAGTACGAGTTGATGAAAAAGTTCATAAGATGTAGACGGCTAAGAATCTTAAAAAGGGATTCAATGAAAAACCTTATGAAACTCAGTATGTACCTAACTACTCAGTATGGAATAACTTTTTCAAAAAAACTTGGAGAAAGCCACACTCGAGACATTTCTAATCATGTCAAATTCAGCAGACGAAATGGAGCAGACCACTAATAAGCACAACACCAAAGGTCTACTGCTTTACGTGTGGCAAACTTGGCCACAAGTCCCTTTGAGTGCTGGAATTCCCATAAGAAGATAATTCAAGTGTGGATTCCAAAAACTAACCAATAAGGACCCATATGAATGGGTAGCATGTACAAGTTCTTTACGTTTTCAAATATAGGAAAGACAAAGAGGTATATGGTATCTTGACAGTGGAGCTCAGGACACATGACAGGGAACAAATCCATGCTTGAAGACTACAGAAAGGAATAAGGACCTTTGGTCATTTGGAGGAGAAAAAGCAGGTACAACTAAAGGTTATGGAACCCTTGGTACAGGTTCCTTAATTTTTAGAGATGTTGCTTATGTTAAAGGGTTAGAACATAACTAGCTATCCATTAGTCAATTGTGTGATAAAAATTATAATGTATTATTCACTTATGATACATGTCAAGTAAAGGATAAAATCACACAAGAAAAGGAAACATTTATGCAGTAGACTTTAACTCATCACAGTCAAAAGAAATAACATGGGTTTAGAGTAAAGAAGCTGAGGACATAAAGTGGCTATGGCATAAAAGATTAGCTCATCTCAACTTCAAAACTATAGCGAGATTATCCTCAGAAAACTTAGTGAGAGGACTTCCACAAATAAATTTTAAAAAAGATAAACTATACAGACCATGTCAGGAAGAAAAGAAGACTAGAGCAAACTTTAAACCCCTAAAAGCAAAATACTTTCATGCTTTTGGATATATATGATATATACATAATAATGATAAAAGCTATTTGTAAAAATTTGATCCTAAGACAGATGAGGGAACCTTGTTGGGCTACTCTATAAATAGCAAAGCCTTTGGAGTGTACAATAAAAGAACACACAAATAGTTGAAGAGACAGTTAATGTATCATTTGATGAATCAGAAACATTCATAAGAGATGCAAATGTATTTGGTAAGGAATGTGCATGCAATGAAAATATACTAGAGACTGAAGAACAGACTCAACAACAGCTGGGAACAAATGAACAAAGGAACAAGATACACAGGATGACATCATAAGAGATTTCTATGTGAAAACATATTTGAAAGAGGTAAAGTTGATACCACTCTATTTCTTAAGAAACATAAGGAACATATATTGTTAGTAAAAATCTATGTTGATAATATTATATTTGGTTGCACTTATAATAAACTTTGTGAACGTTATTCAGAATTAATGAAATCCAAATTTCAAATGAGTTTAGTGGGAGAACTAAAATATTTCTTAGGACTTCAAGTACAACAATTAGAAAGTGAAATCTTTATAAATCAATCTAAGTACTTAAAAAAATCAATTAAAAAGTATATGGTTTAGAAAATTCTAGTCATATTAAAACTTCCATGAGCACATCAATAAAGATAAATAAAGATGAACATGGAAAGAAAATAAATCAAACCATATATAGAAAAATAATATGATCATTGTTATACCTTACTGGAAGTAGACCAGACATTCTATATGTAGTTTGTGTCTGTGCAAGGTATCAATCTGATCCTAAAGAATCACACTACACTGCAGTAAAGAGAATCCTAAGATATCTCAAAGGAACTCCAAATCCTTATGTATGGTATCCTAGGGAATCGGATTTTACACTGATAGGTTTTCAGATATAGACTTTGCAAGTTGTAGAGTGGATAGGAAAAGCATAAGTGGATCATATCAATTTATTGGTACAAGATTAATTTCTTGGTTCAGCAAAAAGGACACCACTGTGTCAACCTCTACTGTAGAAGTAGAGTACATACCTGTAGGAAGTTGTGCTACACAAGTACTATGGATGAGATCACAGCTTGCAGACTATGATATGATACTCTGAAACCTCTATATTTTGTGACAACACGTCTGCAATGGCAATTTCAAAAAATCCAGTTTTTCATTCAAGAACCAAGCATATTGATGTCAGATATCACTTTATCAGGGATCATGTGCAAAAAGGTCGCGTTAAATTGGAAATATTCCAACAGAAAAACAAATTATCGATATTTTTACAAAACCTCTCGATGAGAATAGGTTTATTCAATTTAGAGGAGAATTAGGTATACTTGATTTGAAACAGTGAAACTGGTCAAAATGCTTTTCTGCTCTACTACATATGTAGAATAGAGACTGACATTGTTTTATGTACACTAGTATTATTGCTCTACTACTTGCTGCACAAGTGGAAGCAGACTAGAAACAATATTGCTTTACTGTATTTATTTTTGGAAAGAATATTAACTTTACAAAACGGTTTTCCTTAAATCATGCAACGGTCAAATTAATTGGCTGACACTGTGTAACGGCTAGAAAACACTGACAACGGTCATAATCTTTAAACGAGTATAAAAAACGAAAATTTTCACATAGAAAAACACTTTACTCTCTAATACTCTCTCTCTCTATAAGAACGCTGTCATTCTCTCTCTAAATATTCGAGCGATCTACTGCATGAAAAACCTAATTCGATTTCAAAACTCTATAATTCTTTCAAATCTTTTGAAAAATGGCCAACACATCTTCCACCACATCTCAAAAGAGTCTTAAATCATCCAAAGAACAAAAGAACCCCACAAGAAAGATGGAATTACAGTCTGGAGTCTTGTTCAATTTCAGTACTGTACGAGAAGAATCAAACGAAGTGAAGGACATAGCTAACCTAATCCAAGAGGCTGGACTCAAGTACCTTTGTGAACAAACTAGCAAGATCTATGACAATGAAGTTCTGGAATTTATCAAAAAGACAAAAGTTGCAGACGACCTGCAACTAATCACATACACCTCTACTACAAAGAAGGAGGGCATTATCATAAAACCAGAAGATCTTGCACAGTTTTTCAATTTGTCGAATGAAGACTCAAAAGTTATTCTACCAAACATCATAACTACAGGAAGGCATGCGATGCTGACCAAGAAAGGTGGAATGAAGACATAAGAACGATGAAGAAAAACTTGTCAAAAGAGCATAAGTTGCTTGTAGACATAGTCAAAAAAGTCATCCTTTCTAGAGAATTAAGCAGAGATCAGATTACAACTAATCAACAGGAGATCATCTGTACAATCCTCACAGGATATGAAGTCAACTGGGAAAAGTTGCTCATGTATCAGATTGCGAAGGCTGTATAGTCAAAGAAATCGCTTTTCGGAAGGATAATCAGCATCCTTCTCAAACAAAAATTACAACTATCCGACAAAGAAGGAAGGCCATGGACGGTGGTCAAGCAGATTGACGTCAAGAAGATAGGCAAACAGCCTGTTGGACTCAGAAAGTAGACTGTAGTAGTGCCAACTACTGTCAAACCTGCAGACCACCTACCGAAGTCTACAGAAGTGCAGACGAGAAGAAAGGCTATATAGACGACTGTTATAGTACATACAAGATCAACAACAAAGCAGATCAAGAAAATACCAGTATGAAAAGCTCAACCACCCAAGAAAAAGCGACAAATGGTTACAAGAAGGAAGCTAATTATACAAGCCTCAAACGAGGAAACCATCTCAGATCACCCGACTATAGAGCCAACTCTCATGGAGGTGGAAGTACAATCTACAGAAGTGCAGATTGGGCACATTGCTAAGCCTTCATCATCAAGAATACCCCCAAAGACACCAGAATTAGCCGCACTCCATGATGCCAATGTGGCATTAAAGTTCATGAAGTCTTGAGCAGATGAGAACCTTCAGAATCTAATCTTGGAAACTCAAAAGTGTTTAATGATGGAGTAGACTTGCTGCATCGTTTAGACAAAGGCTTGCTGCTTAAGGTTATTCAATGGATGAGATACGGAAAATAAAAGCAAATCTCTCAACCTTGTAGACTCGACCAACTCAAGATATCTTTGCTGTACCTTCCCTTGTAATTAGAACTCCTGCAACAATCATCCCATTCACAAGCACTGGAATGCATACCTCTACGATTACAAAAGATCAACCAACTACTGTAATAGAAGTTTGGATAACCACAACAACAACAGAAGTGAGACCTTCTCCAGAGAAGATCATAGACACAGTTCTGCAGACAGTACAAACTATAGAAGAAAGAGCTCGACTGCTCAGGACTAGAACCTCTAATCTGCTCAGCCATAAGAAGAAAACTGAGCTGCAGCAGAAAGAAGAAAGGGAAGGCATGATCCAGGAGTTTGTAGCACAACACAAACTACCAATCAAAAGGACAACAAGGACTGGAAGGCGAACGAGATCTTCCAGACCAAGACTAGTTCCCTCAAACTCTAATTGGAGAAACTGGAGGAATGACAGAAGCCAAAGTCGTTCAACTAGCTCAACTACAGAAGAAGAAAGCCAGTAGGTCAATAAGACTAAAGGAAGCACACATTCTCCTCAATTACACACTCGAATTCAAGGACTCTATCTTGAAGACAACCAGACTCAGACATGCAATACTAAGGCCTATTGAGTTTGTAAACACGCCTATAGTCGAGGCTGAGCTCAAAAAGTTCTTAATTAAGCATGACCAAGCTACAGTCGAGGAGATATATGACTATCTCTCAAGACCTAACCTGGGAGAATATTAACCATCATGTGATGATGGCAATGATGATGGTGATCAGCCATAACCAGATACTCAGAACGATGATGATACAATCATTGATCAGATTGCTAAGGAAGGAGTACAAGAGCTGACTACCTTAACTAAGAGCATCGAAGCAGAATCTTCTGCAGCAGACCCTACAGCAGAACAAGCAGATGAAGAACTTGCAACAAAACAACCTAAAAACGAAGAAGAAATTAAGCCATCTGGTGAAGAACATGAAGCTGACAAAGAATTGGCACCATCCACCGATGAAGTTGCAGCTGAGGGATACGCAACAAAAAAATCTGTAGCAGAAACCCAAGTAGTCATCGCCCTTGTAGTTGAAGAACAAGCAACTGAGGTTCAGTCACCAGAACCAATTGAGGTTGAACAACCTGCCATCGAGGAACAACCAGAAGCATTTGAAGAAGCACTCGAAGAGGACCAACCTGCAACAGAGGCACAAACAACTAACACTACAGCTGAGGCAACTCCATCAAAGAATGCAGAAGAGCCAACTATAATGCAGTTGACTGATGTTCAAATAATAGCAGGAGTCACTCCTTCTCAAGATGATGCTCATAATATTATGAATATCCGGTTCACGCCACCTTTATCATTTAGATTAGCACAAACTACAACAGATCCACCATCCAAAGTACAAGCACCTATGCACAGTGGGATCTCTAGACCGCAAATAACACTGGATCAGTTGACACCAATAGTAATCAGGAATTTAAAGGAAGCCTTTGAAAAAGATATTCAGATAGTTTTAGTTCAGCGAAGACAAACAACTGAAAGGGTACCATCTTCACCCTCAAAAACAACCACTGGCTATAGACTTAGAAGGCTGGATCAAGACATCTTTGACATGCACTCATGGACCAGAGATGCATTTCATGATCTTCTTAAAACTCTATAGGCAATTGCAAAAGACTTAGAAGCAGAACGGCATGTCAAAAACAAGACCTTTGAGGATTTTCGCTCTACACTCAACAATTTGGCAGCAGGAGTCATTGTTCAACTGAAACAAGCCAAATCCATGAATCTTCAACATTAGCGGATCAGCACTTCAAACTTCAACATATTCATATTGCTGTGCAGACTACCCAACAACAATTGACGGAACACATCCGCAACAATGATATAAGGATGGGACTGCTAGAAACACAACTCCAAGTAATACAAAAGAAGGTATTCTCTGAACTCAAAAGCATAAGGATTGCCATTGAAGCTCTCCCCTTCACTCTTAATGCTAACAAAAAGGGGGAGAAGCAATCTGCAGCAGAGCAGCAGACTCAGGGGGAGAAGCAATCTATAGTAAAGAGTAGAGCAGAAGAAGAAGAAGAAGCACAAAGGTCTGCAAAAAGATCTAGGCATCACAAGGAGCAGACCTCAGAGCACAGGACTATGGGGGAGCAATCTTATGAAGAACGAAGACGACAACAACATCACAGAGATTCAGAACAAAGGACTCCCAAGCGTAGATCAAAAGAAGAACACAAGAGTCAACACAGCAAAGGAAAGGAGCATCAAAGATAAGTATAAATATCTATATCGCTCTTTCTTTGTTTTGTTTTGTTTTTGTTTTACTAAACAATGTAACTTAGCAGTTAGAAAAGATGTAATCTTGTTGTTTTACATAAGAGTTTTTGTAAACATCAATTTAGGGAGAGATTGATAGGAATTTGCAATCCCTCCAATTATATAAAAATTGATGTAACAAAACTGAGATGAATTAGTCATAATGTAGTTAGTTGTTTAGGCTATAAGTCAAGTAGGTAGTTACAATCTAAGTTGGATACTGAAGAGTAGACCGCTGCAGATGATGAAGATCAGATGAGTCACCAGATGCAGACTACTATAAAGAACTTTGGCTAAACATCTAAGATATTGATGAGCAACAAAAGAACGTCAAAAGTTTCAGGATTTAGGATTGAGCTTGCAGATAGGGACCAACACAGAATGCATCTTGGTGCAGTAGAGCTGGGTGTAGACACTGTTGTAGCAGGGAGTGGTGCAGACGAGGTCTCACAGTAAAATATACAGACTAAGGTACAACAGATTGGATACAGCTGAGGTGGTTGTAGATGGTTGGGTCAAAGGTTTGGAGTCAGTCAAAAAAAGATTTGAGTTAAAGCAGCAACAACATAAATTCTGGAGTTAGTGGACTGCCAGCATTAGAAACAAGATGGTGGGGACATGAGTGGAAAAGTGTCAACATCAGAAAGAGTGCCATACTGCAAGGTTCGTTTTTTGAGCCTAAAAAAGGAAACCGTTGAAACTCATTGAAGTAAGGTTGTTGAATAAGGTTGAAAGGCAAGACTGCAAAGCAATCAATATTCAAATATTACTCAAGAGAGCTGAATCGTTAAACACAAAAAAGAGGGTTCACTAGTCTCTAGAAGAACAGTATTTACAGCAATGTTCAAGATACTAAATTTTTGCAAAGATCGTTGGTCTTCATCTTTTGTACAAGTTGTTTAGCTTGTAAAAAGAAGTTGTCTTGTAAGCTACAAACAAGAAGATAGTGATACTCACCTCTTGGCTTGACTACACTGATCACCAAAGGAAAACTAGACTAAGCTTTTGTTTATCAATTGATAACAAGTGTCTGAACCAGTATAAATACTGTGTCTCTTACTTGCTTTCATTATATAGTATTTAGAACTGTTAGAAATCAACCTTCACAACCAAACAAAGGCAAATTCCAAGAATTGAAGTCTCTGTATGTAACGCCCCCGGCTGACCCGGGTATTCGGATCCAGCACGCGGGTCGTCACCAAGAAACAACACTAGTCCTTTCAGCATGCTTTGTCCTCACTTGCACACACCCTGAGAAACTTCCCAGGAGGTCACCCATCCCAGCATTACTCCACGTCAAGCACGCTTAACTGTGGAGTTTTACCGAAAAGAAAGGTGCATCGTCACCAAGAAACCCTTTTTCAGGTTCAGGACTGGCCCCACAGACCAACACTAGTCCTTTCAGGATGCTTTGTCCTCACTTACACACACCCTGAGAAACTTCCCAGGAGGTCACCCATCCTGGCATTACTCCACGTCAAGCACGCTTAACTGTGGAGTTTTAATGTGATGGGCTACCGAAAAAAAAGGTGCACCATGTTGGTATGGGTAGTACTATCAAACGAATTAAGTATTTCCTTGGGGTATTACACTGTAGCAGACCTTGAAGTATTAACTGCAGAA
Source organism: Drosera capensis (assembly GCA_001925005.1). Classification (NCBI taxonomy): domain Eukaryota; kingdom Viridiplantae; phylum Streptophyta; class Magnoliopsida; order Caryophyllales; family Droseraceae; genus Drosera; species Drosera capensis. The sequence continues at coordinate 25,431 of LIEC01012285.1, forward strand.
CACCCAAGTGGTCTGCATAGAACAGTGGTCTACATAGAACAGTGTTCTGCATAGATCAGTGGTTTGCAAACATATAATCCGTTGCATAAACTTGCTAAAATTTGAATTAACATATTCACATTCCCTCTCCCTCTAGATTATATCTTGGAGCTTATAAAAAGGAACTGTTGAAGCTCATTGAAGCAAGCCTGTTGAATGAGATTGAAAGGCAAAGGTGCAAATCAATCAAAAGTTCAAAGATTACTCAATAGATCTAATTCGTGAAGATTGCAGTGTAAAGAGCTAGCCTGCAGAAGAATGCATCTTGCAGCAGAGCCCTGAGTTTGGATCTGTGTAAAGGATCTGAGTCCTTCATCTTTTGTACAAGTTAGATAACTTGTAAAAAGGATTTTTTTTGTAAGCTCAAACAAGAAGATAGTGATACTCACCTCTTGGCTTGACTACACTGGTCACCAAAGGACAACTGGACTAAGCTCTCAATTATCATTTGATAACGAATGTCTGAATCAGTATAAATACTGTGTCTATTACTTGTCTTTATTGCTTGATATTTAGAACTGTTAGAAAAAAATCATCACACCTGAATAGAGATAAACTCAAAGAGTTTGAACTCTCTCGTGCAGACCACCAACTGTCATCTGCAGATTATCTAAGTGGTCTGCATAGAACATTGATCTCCAAAGAACTAGTATTCTACATTAAAAGTTTGATTAATTTTTAATACAACCTATAAAGCCCCCCTCTAGGTTGAAACTTGGACCTTACAAAGAATTTTTGTTGTAAGCTACAAACAAGAAGATAGCGAACTCATCTCTTGGCTGGACTACATTGGTCACCAAGGGAAGACTGGACTAAGCTCTCGTTTATCAATTGATAACGAGTGTCTGAACCAGTATTTATACTATGTCCTTTACTTGCTTTTATTGCTTGATATTTAAAACTGTTAGAAACTGATCATCACAACTAAACAGAGACAAACTCAAAGATTTTGAAGTCTTTGCTGCAGACCACCGAGTGTCAGCTGAGATTACCCAAATGGTCTGCATAGAAGTGATTCATTCCCCTACGGATCATGGCCTTACCACTCGATCCCTGATGGTTAGCGGGGGATTGACCAGCCTTTCCTTCAGTGATCTTACAACGAACAAAAGTTTTTCCATTGTACAGTGGTCTGCAAAGAACTTAAAATCCGCTGTATAAATCCAAATACTTTTTAATTAACCTATCCCCCCCAGGTTGAATCTTGGACCTTACAGGATCCTTCTTCATCATCGCAACGTCGATAATGTTTATCGAGGTTTCGAGTTCATCATGACATCATCGTACACCTCTTGGGTGTGTTGAATATGCGACTTCTTGAGAATAAGTTTCCTGTCATCATCATACTTTTCATGGATTGGATCACCAATCTCTTCTAACACTTGATGTTTCAATACATCCAATTCGATAAACAGCTTATTCCACAACACTAGCATTGGATAATACTTTAGATAGGGGCCTATAGGATTAGGAAATGTATTCCAAGACATCTCGACTAACTATTTCAAAATCTCCCAACGATTTGAATTTGCTCTGATATCAACTGATACATGAAGAAAATGTGGCTCACGTGAATTTTGGTGGAAATTATTGAAGTATAGGACTTCAATCAATTAACAACTCCGATTCACCATAAGTTTGAGATAAAACAAATCTTCAAGACTTAAAACATAATTTTTATTCAATACTTCATCCTCTTTTACATTGTGACAAGGGCTCAATTTATAAATCTCCTAAAAACATTCTAGATTATTAAGTACATGAAGTAACTTATTCATGAACTTAGGAACATTAAATAAAACTAACTTTGACTTTGTATTTCTTAGGTACAATGAAAGTAAATAATGACCAAATACAAAGCTTTGCATCAAAAGTAATAATGGATAATGAGTTAAAGACATGTTTTCTCCTATCATACTAGTTTTTTCGGATTATGCTCTCTTGTTATGCTTGAGTCCTAATACGTATACTTCAAATTAGCTACAATCAACCAAATGAAACAATCTAGAATAAACTCGAGAGCTATTTCGACAAACGCGACACCTTTCAATCGAGAATTCAGCAGCCAAGCAGGTGCAAAATAAAGAAGAACCTACATGTTGTTTTGAAAGTATGAGCTAAGTTATCATGACGTAGAAGAAACTCAAAACCTTGATATTTATAAGTTGTAGTGTCATGATTGATTTGTCCATATTGGGGTCTTTTGTCAATTTCCATTCAAGAATGTTGTTAGGCACTCATATCATGTCATTATAGAAATTAAGAGTATATTCAAAGCATATGACTTGTCACGGGGTTAAGTTTTCGTAACCCGTGTGTCACTCAGCTGCAAAACAGTGTTCATCAATATGGATAAAAAGTTACCCTACATATATTACGGCTCCTTATTACTAAATTGCACTGTAGTTTCTAGCATCGAAGCATAAAACGGACACTGAATTAGGTTCAGAAATCATCGCGCCGAACTTGTTTAGTAAAGATGAACATAAGACGTTCAAATCGTGGTCAATCTTTCATGCTCAATCAGGTGGGTGAAATCGCAGAATCGTGGATGATTGTACCTTTTAGTTAAGGTGGAAACATTTTGTTGGGAACATTGCACCTGCATGAGAGGTGGAAATGCACCAAACTGCTATTGTTTTCGTCGTTGTGGGTTTCCACTGACATTGAACGATTGGGGTGTTTTGTAATGAATCTTTCCTATCTTATAATTTACTCAATCGAGTCCATCATCGATATCATGGCTACTATGATAAGGATATAGAAATATAGGGTGAGTCGAAGTCTTTAAGTGTTAAACTGCATAACGCATAGAGTAGGAACATAATTACCTTAATCATCATAAGATCTTTCTATTGCACCAAAAGAAACTGGAAAACTCAACTACATAATAGGCCGATTTGCAACTTGAGGAATCACGACGATCCACTAGATGAGGGTGAACCATGAGTACTGTCCATAACAACATGAGCATCCGAATCGAATGGAACTAGAACAAACATTCGATGAAACTGCAAAAAATAGTACCTGATACATAGGAGAGATCATACCAAGCAAGCCCATGCTTGAACAACCAGATCTGCTCAAGAACCTAAGCATAACACTAAGCATGGCTAAACCTCAGCCTACCCTCTTGATTTTCCTCAAGTAACCTAACCATGATATGATGAACTACATACACTGCTATGCTCCCAATTCCATCCCTTTACAACACAACCAATGAACCAATCAAGAAATACAACCCAACAAAAGCGACGACGAACTACAGCTTCCACTACCAACAAAACAGTTCTGCGTTCAGATGAAAGCCGGGATGAGCTCAGGCATGCTGGTCACCGTCGTTTTCCTCTTAGGCACCATAGGGGTTGCAGGAGTGGGAGCTTCGGACTTTACGGCCATGTTCCTGTTCCTCATCTCAAGGACCTTCCTGTGGGAATTTGAGTGCAATGATGGAGCAAATGTAGGGCTTGCAGCTGGACGGTACTCGGGGAAGAGTCGTCCAGACTTGTACCGAACACCACAAGCATTGCATAAGGTTTTTGGGCCTAATGGCCCGGCCCTCCACTGCGGCGTCTTGGTGATCTCGCAATGCAGGCATTTTCTCACCTGCTGTGGTGGGTACGTGTTCTGAGCTTCAGCAGGATCGATCTCCTGCATACCAGAAGGAAGCGAACACTTGGGTTTCGTCATTTTCTTCTGCATGACCTTGATCGGTTTGGCAACTTTCGAGGGACGAGACTCCGATAAGTTCTCTGATTCAGATGATGCCGACATTAGATTCATAGAGGGGCGAGGATTGAACGTAGAGGGTCGAGGACGCTTGCTGCGTGGTTTTTTGTCATGGCTAAGTTGCACGTTCTTCCCGCTGGAGCATGAGCTGCTGCTCTCAAGGACAGACACTGGGCTGGAAGCAGAGTGGAAGTGGCCGCTGTGGCTTTGTGAGAACTCCCTGATGAAGGAAGAGTTTCCAATTCCATGAATGATCGCGGCACCACCTAGGAAGGAATCTTCGACGAAAGTGGAAAGCCATTCGAGCTGGACAATATCTTCATACTGTATTTATAACCAAGCAAAATTAATCAGCGACACTGATCAGAAACCAAGCTAAATTCATATTCTTGTATTTAATGTTCATGGCTCACCGGAACAGGGAGCTCACTATCAAGGCCAGCGACAACATCAACGGCCGTCTGAGTGCAGATCATGTTGTTGCTGTCCTGGGTGGAGAGAGCGGAACCTGGAGCAGGCAGATCCTCAAAGGAAACATGATCAGAGGGCCAAATATCGACACCATCGGGAGCATGAAACGTGTCACAGTTATTCCCTTTGCCAATGAAGATGTTCTCAAACTCGTCGTTGGGAAACTCGAGGAAGTTATCGATCTGATCGAAAAAGCTCCCGCAGTCCATTTCCTCATTCGTGCTTGTCCCAGCCATTTTTTCTCCTATATACCTGATCATTTCACAAAAATAATAGAATCAACAATTGATTTACCTACATTTATTAATTAATTAATTAATTAATTTTTGAATGTTACCTAGCAATTTAATAATTGATACTTGAGGGATATTTGCACACTTTTAAAGAGCCTATCCGAAGAGACTATGCAAAGATGCTTGAACAACCTCTTTTGAGTCTTTTCCCCTCCTACTCTCCCAAATCATTAAAATTGAGACCTTATGAGGATTTTTCTCTCTTTTTAACTTCTTTTTATCTCCTTGATCCCACTAAAAATAGTCACAACAAAAAATGAAATTTCCGCTATCAAAATATTCTGAACTCTCATTCCTTAGCAATTGAACTTTAAATCATCTCATAAAAAAAAAACATTTTAAAAATTATCAAAAGATAAAACATACATCTATATAAGATCAGTGCGAGTTTGACTGTTACACTTTCATCTGACGATGGTAAAATAAATTAAGGGAAAATAAAAACTTTCTAAGAATCACAGATAAATCACACACTTCCAAATAGGTAAGATAGGAAGTCAAAGTAGATATGATAACCAGAAATCAAGAAAAAAATAGACAAAGAGATCGCGGGCCCCACAAATTAGAACAATGATTTTGGTGCCGCACCTAATGCTCTTCTGGCCGCAATGTACCCAAATCGCCTCCCTCCCACTAACTCTGAATTTCAAAACTCTCCATAACCTTAATTATCTACTTCAATGAGATTTACGATTATGAATCATACGATGCTGTGATAACATTTAAACGAGATGGGCATAAAATTTGGAAAAAATTTACATATTATAACCTATGTGAGAATGGCCAAATTCATTGCTTCACATTAACTTTGCTACTTTCATTGATTCTGATAGTTGCATTGGCAATTTGGCACCATTCGAGTAACTCTTTTCTTGCTCAACCGTCGAATACATTAATACACAAACGCACATGACATGTTGCTTAAGCCTCACATCACGACAATAAAGCAAAGTGCAAATTCAACAAACGCAAAAGAAAAATTCTTTACCTTCACAAGATTCGAATTCTCAAATGATGTCACGAAAAGAATTAAAACAAAAAAAAAGAGGATAATAATTAGTTTCCTTGATGAAAATGCATAGAACCGAAAACAACGAGTGGAAAAATGACATTATACCGCTCACGTTTTGTACTCAAGTTTGGAATCCGAATACAATGCGATGCGATGCACTTTCCAGCTCGTAACGTGTTCAGTTTCCGTACGGAGATTTAAGACACGAGAATTGCGTGCTCGTATAGGTTCACAATCCCCGAAAAATATAAGTACAAAATGGGAAATAATTCTTCATTTTCATTTTCACGCACAATAAATTCATTAAAATCAGGATAAAATCCAAAAAGTAGAATCTTAATTTGAGTAATTTCAGCTTTAGAACGCAACAAAAAAAAAAAGCGGAGTAGCAAATTCAATTCATGAATTGAGATTGAAGCAAACAAACCTTGAAACAGAGAAGCAGCAATAGTGAAGCGGAAAACTCGAAACAGAGTACTACAATGCCGATGACGAACTTCGAGAGCCTCCACTAGTTTGCAATTAATTTATCGAGACACTTCGGACGCTGAAATTCAACACCTGCAGGACAAAAACGGACACGAATTCTCAGAAATACTCGCATAAATTGCGCGTACGCGGACATGCAAGTGAAACCGCTGAGTTCAAAATCAAACACACGACCGATAACCACGTATAACTCAATAGAAATCGATAATTGGCAATTGGAGTGAAATTGAGACCAATGAGTGGAGAAGACAGAGACCTCGGTGTACGAATTCCGCAAATTGTCGCCAGAGGTGGAAGTTAAAGGCCTAAAATGCCATTAAAGTGGCGGCAACGGCGTCGGTGTAGGTGTTGGAGCGACTGGGAATGAAGCGAAGGGGAGAGGGAGAGGGAGAGGGAGAGGTGAAATTTGAAAGAGGAGAAGAGGAGAGAATTGATTTTAAAAAGAGAGGGGAGAGTGGGGGAAGGATGGAAGAAGGTAGGTGAGGTTGCTTTCTCAGTGCTAGCTGTAATTTACCCCCTTCTCCTCCATACGACTTGATGTTGAAGTGTCCCTCTCCCCCATTTTTATCTTCAATTTTGTTCTTACACAATGTTATTTTCTAACCCGCATAATGTCATTTTCTTAAAAATAACCAGTATGTTTCTTCACACAAGATATGTGAAGTCATTAAATAATAATTTAGATTAAAATATTTATTTGAATAATTAAAATAATGTTACTTCATCCGTTTCAAATAAAATATGATGTGTTGACTGATATGATTATTAAGAAATTCATTGATTTTTTATAATTTTGTTAGTGGGAGAAAAAAAAATGAGTGAATTGAGAGAGAAAAACTAATGAAAGAGAAAATGATATGATTTAAAATTGAGATAATTCAGATTTTTTGACATTCTAAAATTGCCTAATATGAAAGTGTTGTAATTTATGTGAGAATTCCATTTTTAGTAATATGTCTTAATTTATTTGGGATAGAGGGAACACATTTCAATCTTTTCTATTCATTTGTGTTATTTTAACCAAACTTTTTTTCATGAAACATTTTATATAAAATGGATATTAAAATTTTAACAATTTCAATGCATTTGTGTAGATTAATAACCAATGAACTCACATTATCATATTTGCGGAGCTGGACACAAATTATTTAAACTGAAGGCCCATAATTTCAATCATTCAAAAATCTTTGCTTGCACATCAATTGATTGTCAAATTTAAAACGAAAAATGATCCTATCATACTATTTTTCAATAATATTGTCAAAAACATACAAACAAGATATTATTTCCAAAAACTTACAACTTCTCAAAACTAAACAGATCCACGCTTTACAGATAAAAAACCGTCATCGTTGTTTCTCCTTTTTCTTTAAAACATTGTGCGGATCCCCTGTCACAATCATTGCGATCGATTCTCATTGTTGTTATTGTTTTGATCTCATTTGTTTTGGCATTATCATCAGATCGTCGAATTTGATGGAGAACAAGACGATTTTGATTTGTAGGTTTGGTTTGATTTTGATATCGTTCATGTGTGATTCAAATTTCGATTTGGATGGTTTTATTGATATGGTACGATATCGATTCCAAATCGCATCCGGATGTGAAATAAATTTGTTTTATTCAATTCCTTAACATGTGCGATGCTTATAGAGGGATTAAGAGGACTTCACAACGTTGTTTGATGTGTCTAAGTGTATTGGTTTAGGCATAATTAATGTAATTATCGAGTGTAATAGCAATGTATCAGAGAATACTGACTGTAATCTTTTTTCTAATCGTGGCAGTCAAATAGAATGGCATTTGTATGAAACAGAGCGACAGAGCAATTATTATGCTGCTTTGAATCAAACAAAGCGACAGGTATTTGAAATAGAGCGCCTTAGTGAATTTGATTTTTTTGGAATCTTTCGCTATTGGTATAGAGTGTTGTTTTGAGTAGGATGCATTCAATGATGTTTTGTCTGGCATTGTTATGCCTGAATCATTGCTTCTTTTGGATGCCGATACATCGAGCAGTATGCAGCAAACATTGTGTTGTTCACATCGATCTAATCGTATTCGTAATGTAAGCCAGGTTTTCCATGGTGTTGTGCAACATTTTAGAAAAATTCTTGCGATATATGCTACTGAGGTCGGATTTCGATTTATTTAAAGAGGAATGAGAAGGAGATGGTTTTTATATCATTAAGGCTTCACAGTGTGCATACAATAAATGTTTTTATATCAGAAAGCTGAATAATACTTACACGTGTGGGAAATTATTATTTTCAGAGCGATTTGTGAAGAATATAAAGTCAGAATGGATTGTCGAGGTAATTAGAGAAATGATACGTCGTGATCTTCAAGTTGACAGCAACCAGGTTAGCAGTTATTTACAATCCAATTATGGATTGGATTTATCGTATAAGAAAGCGTGGAGAGTCCTACAGTAGACAAAGATGATCGTTGGTAGAGATTGTAATGAGTCTTTTGCAAAACTGAAACTATATGTGGAAGCTTTGACAAGAACTAATCTCGTATTACTATGGATATTGATGACAGTATAAATCGATTTTCTAGAATCTTTGTTTCTTTGAATGTTTCGATCATTGGATTCAATCATTGTAAATTGTTGCTTTTTCTCGACGACACATTCCTGAAAGGTGATTTCAATGAAGTCATATTAGGAGCAACTACGAAAGACGCTAATAGGGGTATGCTTTTCTTTGGTAAAAATTATTGATTCCGTAATTTTCATTCAGGCGCTCTATTTAGTTCAAAAAGAGTGCCTTTGTAATTGGAAACAGAGCGCCTATTTTAAAACTTTAATTAAACACCTAAATAATTCAGGTGCTCGGTTAGTATAAAACAGACGCTCTGTTTTTATAATGTTAATGTTATTTGACTTTATGTGTTTTGTTTTTGATTTTTTTTCTTAAAAGGATTTTTTTTCCTTTGGGATTTGATGTGGTTGATAAGGAGACGTATTCTAGTTGGCATTGGTTCCTTTCAAAGCTACGACAAGTTATTCCTGTTGATCGAAAGATCAATTTTGTATGAGATCATAATTTGGGTCTTTTACAAGCATTTTCTAAAGTCTTTGCTGATCATCCTCTTTCCTTTTGTCTTCGTCATCTCAAGGATAATGTAAAGGCAAGATAAAGAGATACTAATATGCAGGCATCATACAAGGAATACATCGTTGGGCTTTTTGAAAGTTGTGCATATGCCCCAACCATCACTAATTTTTATAAGGAGATGGAAGAGTTTCAGAAAAAAGGAGGCAAACTAAATGGAGAATTTTTGGAAACTATAATGCCGTATGAAAGATATGCTATTAATTTTGTTGTTGGGTGTCGTTATGGGGAAATGACGACGAATGTTGCAGAATCTTTCAATGCTTGACTTTTGGGCACTGGGGAATTACCGATCACTGAGTCGGTGGATCAGATCCGTGTCAAGTTGATGGAGTAGTTCAACAACCATCGGAAAGAGGCTGAAGAATGGAATGGTGTGTTATGCCCTATGATGCTTGACATTCTAAATGATTTATTCAAGAATTGTCGAACTTATGCTGTGAAAAGATCATCGGAGCTGCTTTTTGAGTTAATGTCCAAACCTACAGCTTTAATTAATGTGAGAGAAAGGATTTGTTCATGTCGTATATGGCAGACACACGGATTTTCCTGTTTGCATGCAGCATGTGTGATTGGGAAGTTTTCTTTGTCGTTAACCAGCATGATAAATCCTTATTTCCTTGTTGAAAGTTACAAGAAGAGCTATGAGGCCGTCATATGTCATGTTCCTTCATCTATGAACGACCAAATTGCAATAACTACAGATATTGTAATTGCTCCCCTAGTGCAAGAAGGCAATCGGGCAGGCCGAAAAAATGCCGTATTTTATCGAATGGCGAGAAGACACGGGCTATTAAGTATATACTATATGCAACAAGTTTGATCAGCACAACAGGAAGACGTGTCGAGAGGCAATATAGAGATTTTGTGTTGTTTTGGTTTCTGTGTTCAATGTTATTTCAGTTTATATTATGTAACCAATCTTATTTTAAATTCTATTTTATGTCAAATGTGTTTTTTATATGTTTCGATGTTTATTGTTGTAAATAAGATGGATAATGTTTTTCCAGAGAACAGGCGCTCTGTTTCAAAAATGTTAAGAAACACCTAAACAATGAACAGACATATTTTTCACGTTATTCCTGTTCATATACATGTAATCATTCTAGTTTTAAATTATATTAAATGTCAAATGTGAGAATTCTTTTGAACCCATCAGGCGCTGGTCTTAAATAGACCTGTCGTACTTTTTTTAAAAAACAGAGCGCCTTTGTAATCAGGAAACATAACGTCATATTCAAATCAGACATGAAACAGTTTGACATTGAACAGATATATTTTACACCCAAAAGCATTATGGAAACAATCACGATAAACAATTTGCGATATTCAAATAAATGTATCTCTCAAATTTGAATACAAGACATTGTATAATAGAAGAGCATATGTGCGTTTCAGTTTGCTACATCATTCTTCAGGTAAATCGAATTTCTCTATTAAAGTCATTATCATCTTGGCCCTATAACTGTAAATTTCTTCCAACGTTGATAAGTTAGGTATTTCTGCTCCATTTGTAATCAATTCAATCCAATGACATACGTGGACGCCACAGTCCAAGTTTTGTTGAGATGGTGTGTTCCTCTTGATGATAACTTTTTTGAGTCGAGTCTGTTGTGTGCCGTCTTCTCTCACGATCTCATTAAGAAATTGTTAAACATAATCCGCCTACATGTTTACCAAAATATATTATAACATTTTTGATATTGAATGAAACTATTAAGATAATATGTAAGAAACAAAATTGAACTGATTATGGGAACTTACAATTAGTTGGGCATCCCTTGCATATGGTGCTTTTTGTCTTTTAGAATTATGATGTATCCACTTGTTGCTCTCGTTGTCGAAAGCCAATGATGTCCAATGGAACGCTGTCGAATCCTTAGGCCTGCATCCTGTGGTGTTAATTGGAAATATGTGTCATCGACATGTTCTTCTAGCAAGCATGTGTTCTTTTATCCATTTGTTCATAATTTCTCTTGGTTTTGATATCATTTGTTGCATTATATGTAGGCAAAGAGATGAGATTTCAGAATTGATATGTATTTGAAATGAATCATATCTCAGGGTTTTTCACTTACCGAGCAATTTGTACAGTACACGACTACTTGATCTTTGCATTTTTCCTCTTGTAGGATCAATGTCACATATGCATTCATATCGGAATTAGATAATACATTATCATTAGCCACTCGCTTTACGTCATCCATATCAACATATGCAAGAGCTCAGATTGGATCTCTCGTAACAGTGATCAAGTGCCTGTAATGTGACAATGGTAAGTTTTTTGCTTAAACCGGTGGTTGGTTTCATTAATAAAGACGCTCTGTTTTGTTTTTTTTTTAACATAGGCGCTCTATTTTTGTTGATAAGGTGCTCTGCTTGATTGTGACAAAGGCACTGTGTTTTAGTAAAGATGGCTCTATGTTTGACATTGAACCCTTGTAAACAATGACAAATAAACAATCAAAGATTAATAATATAATTTGGCATTGGATTTCTTACATGTTTCGTAGTCTTGATGTCATCTTATTCCATTTCTCTTGTACGTCGTCTGACAAGTAGGATAAAACCTCCAATGCAATCTTGTTCTTTTTTTATGAACTATAAGTGTAATTACTCAACCTTTTCGTCGGTTGTTTCCCTTTATCTTTAAGTCATATTACCATGGAAGACGGCTTACGTCCTGTCTTTTTCTTCTGCTTGTTCTGATCTTTTTCATCCTAGTTGGCCTGTTCTTCGTCCGATTGGAGGCTTTCATCATTGTCAATGACATATAAAATGTCATGGCCTGTTTTGCTTCCTCATTTTTGATTTCATTTGTCGACAGCGTTATCGAACAGTGCCAAGTAGTCCACATTTATCTGCTTTGCTTTTTCGAGCTTCTCTGAGAGCGTAATCTTCTCTTTATCCTTTGAACGAATTATTCCCTTCAATCTTTCTTGCTCAGCTAAACCCTTCAACATAAAATATACGCTGTTTTTGAGCTCTACTCTGAATGTCTCCTTTGATGATGTCTCCTTATCAAGCATTTGTTTTGTTCTCTGAGTTTCTTCTTTCATTTCAAGAAGTTGTTTCCTTTAGTCCTCAATGAGTTTTGCATCAGTTTTTGTAGCGTTCTGAGTCATCGCTATTTGTTCAGTTGTTGAGAGCTTAAGGGTTTCAATCTTTGATCTTGCTATGGCCAATTGAATTTCAGATAACAGTATCTACAAAAAAAAATACAATGATTTTATAAATCATTAACTGAACGAAATACATAATATCACTAAACAAAGCGTAAGTAATAATGAAACAGAGTGCAGGTTGATAAATTGAATATTGTTTACCTTTTCTTCTGCAGCATTCAACTAATGTGTTGTTCTTTCATTTCTTTCTTCCAATGACTGTATCTGAGACAAATACAAAAGCGTTTTAGATGTGTCAAACAACCTTGAACAAAACAGAGCGTCAATTCAAATAAAACAGAGCGCTAGGTATGACGAAAAAAATTACCTGTTCTTCAAGTAAATTTATCCCTTCTATTGCTTTCTTGCTTTTCTCCTTCTCCATTGCTATCATTTCATTGGCATCCTCAACCTAACAAGCACAATGAAGAAATTGTCCTCAATAAATTCAATTCAAATCAATTCAAAGCGTCTTAGCTTAGCAAATAGAGCACAAGTTATATCAACACAGAGTGCGGGTTATAAAAAAAACAGAGCGCGAGTTATATTAAAACAGAGTGCCTAACTTTGCAACAAACAGAGCGCTTGTGCAGTAAGCTTTCATGACTTAAATGAAATGAATTAATATCTTCCTTACAAGCAATTTACCTGTTGCTCAAGCAAATAAACTTGGTTCGTGGCCTCAATACATTTTTCCCTCAATGAAGTGATTTTCATTCTAACTTCTTGTAATTGTGTGCTCAACCGTGTTAATTTGCTTGATTGAATGTGATTTATCAGTAGATGAGACGATGAAATGTCATCTTCATTGTTTTCACTGTTGCGGCTCCTTTGAGTGGATTGGCTAGAACTGGAACGTTCTTTTCTAGCTTTAAATTCAAAATCTTGGACATTTGGTCCTTGAGTTTGAGTTTCTTCGCTGTTCCCCGTGTTCATCTTTATGCCATTCAATGGCGGTAGCTTCCAAGCCATTCAATGCCATCCCCATGTTGGGCTCAACGGATCTAGTAATAGTTGTTATTTTAAATTCGTATATGTTAGTCCAAATTGCTCAATATCAAATGATATATGTAGAATAAATCCCAAATTTTGTTACCTTATCTTTTTCAAAGCTAGAAGCGGCAACATTTATGTCTTTAAGAAGATTCTTGAGATTCCACTTTACACACCTCGGACGTATTTCATCCTCATTTTCTTCAATTGGATCTACGACATTCATCTTCTCCATAAACCAATACTGTTATTAAAAAAACAGATCGTTGAGAACAAGTCTATTTAAAAATATAGCGCCTATTAGCAATTTGTCACTATTAACTAAAGCAAAGCACCTATTTTACTAAAATAGAGCACTCTAAGTTATTTATTGTGAATGTTCCATAAAAAGAGCGTATATTGCTAAAAAACATATTGATATTGTAAAATTACTTATAGGTATCACTAAGACACATCCCGTGACCTGTTCGAGAATTGCAACGTTTTCGTCTAGCGACTTTGTAAATTTTCAAAAAAAAAGTGTGACGTCTAGTTATAATCACACATGAGATCCATATCTGCTACAAAGTTACAGTAAGACCACTTCAAAGATGGCTTCGATGCGCTTACAAAGAGCGTGTTGAAAATGTACAACATGAGAAGTCTGGCCGTGTCCTCGTAATCAAGCACTTCATTCCCTCTTGATGCTGTTATTGATGTATCTTTAATCTTTTTGTCATCAACTCCCTGTTTTTTCTTTCTCCTTGGTTTTGATTTGGAAATCTTCTTTGCAAGAATTCGGATTCCTGTACAGTGTCTAGTAGTCCTTCGTCGTCTATGTTCCTTTTGCCATCAACTATATCGAAAATCAGTTTCATGTCTATATTGCCTAGGTAGAATTCATGTCCTCCAAATGTGAATGTCAACTCACCTATATTTTATTCTGATATGATCTGTCGAACGTATATATCACTCTTTGAACACTTTTATGTTGTCAGCTTTCCATCCAGTATGGCCTTTAAAAAATGCCAAAAAGGGGTCTTTTGCAACTTTGGTAGGTGTTCGTCTAACACTGTGATCTCATTTTTAGCAATAAGTTTCACAACCGACCCTAGATTGCTTTGTATTGTCACGTCATTTGGACCGTTTCAAAATACGTATGAATGTAAAGTTAGTCAATATATAGTTTCAATCAAAAAGTTGCTAATTCAAAAACAATGGCAAATAGATTTATTTTTCAAAATCAATCCAAACAAAGCGTCTTTTGTAATCAAATGTGTTTTTTTAAGGTGTTTTGATGTTTATTATTATAAATAAGGCTGGGAATATTTTTTTTACGCAACAGGCGCTCTGTTTAGTTCAAACAAGGCGCCTTTGCAATTGGAAACATAACGTGTGTTCAAAAATGTTATGAAACACCTAAACAATGAAGAGACATATTTTCCACATTATTCTTGTTGATATACATGTAATCATTCAAGTTTTAAATTCTATTATATGTCAAATTTGAGAACTCTGTTGGAGACATCAGACGCTCTCTTTGAAAAAGACCAGACGCTCTACTTTTGAAAACAGAGCGCCTTTGAAATCTTAAAACAGAGCGCGTTGTTCAATTCAGTCATGAATCACTTTAACATTGAACAGATATATTTTCCACCAAAAAATATTATGGAAACAATCAAAAACAAATATATTTTTCAATTCAAATATGGAATATAAACAAAGCGCCTTTTGAATTGGGAAAAAAGACCCTCTAGGTTTTTAAAAAACGGAGCTCGTGTATATTATGAAAACAAAGAGCCTACGTATTATCAAACAGAGCGACATTTAAATTAACTAACCGAGCGCCTATACTCCTATTATCAAAACAGATTACATATTAATTACCAAACAAAGTGCCTATATAATCAGCAAAAAGATTGCAGGTATAATAACCAAATGGAGCGCCCATATTTCATATTTTTTCAATATTTATTTTGAACAACTAAAAGCTAAAATTCAATTTGTGAATTAGGATTTCATACTAAACCACCCCAAATTTGAAGCAGTGTTTGTAATTATGAATTCGTACAAACAAAAAAACTGATCAAATTTGCAAACAATCATATTTTTTGATTCAAATATCAGTTCATACTATGTCTTCTCAAATAATCATTTGTTATATACTGTACGACATACCAGAAATTGTGAAATTCTGAGCACCATACCCTAATGCAGAGACTCTTCGATCCAAGAATACAATCTATCTGTGCACGAATCGTTGTACGGACTCTTACTTCGTGGTCGATATGGATCGAAAACGAATTAATTTTTTTTTTTCGGAATAGGGATGAATTAAATAAGGTGTATTTGTTGGGAGGCTATTTTTTATTATTATTTTGTATGTGTTTGAAATAAAGATCCCGTGTGTATCTTTTTGATATAATTTTCATCTTTTTTGTATTTTTGAATGATTTTCCCATAAATTAAAAATCCTGAGTAAAGACTTTTCTTAATTTTGAGAACATTTGTGAAAAAGATTAAAAAGTTTCTTACGATAAGTGGTATTACTTTTTGGATTTATGTAGGAAAATGGTATTTTCAAGATTTTTTTTTTTGTTTTTTTGTTACATCCAAGACAATCCACTCGCATCAATTTTTTGAAGAAACATACATTTTCCTATCTTAGATGTAATAAAATAAGTGTTAGAAGTATCAATCCCTTTTTTATGTGCTTTCATCATTGAAAATAGATGAGGAAAAGATTATTTAAGAAGTGAGAGATGAAGGAGACAAAAAACAATTAAGAGGATAAAAGAGAGTACCAAAAAAAGACATACATCCCAATTAGATATTATAATATTATTTCAACCGTAAATTTATCACTTAACACATCACCATATATGTCTTGATGCACAATCGGTAGCCCCTATTTCATTACTCCCTTGTCTCATCCAAAATTAAAATCGATTGACTCAATACAACGATATATATGTGTGTATTAAATTTTTATATTTTCAATATTTCTCCTTTCAGTCCATAGATATTGTAACATTTGTATACGACATAAACATAGTCAATCAAGTTACAAATGTTAAGCACAAAAATCAAACATCACTTTTCAGTAACTTATCATGAAAGAATTATGATAGAATTATGTACTTAAACGTTCGGCCAATGCGAAAACTTTGTTGTGTCGTAATTCATAAATATTAATAACAAAATTTCTTAATATGTATATTGAATAATGATATTTCAAAAATTATCAATATGTTTTATTTTTTAAACTTATTTTACAAAAAAGTCATCTCTAATTTATTAATTACTGTCACTTGGTTTTGATTTTAACAATGATTTCTTATCTTTCCGTATTAGATTGAAGTTTTTTTTATCTTTTATAGATTATTAATTGATAAATAAAATAATTGTATATAATTGATTGATAAGTATGTTAGTTTTTTTATGACTAATAGATAATTCTTTTTATATTTTATTTGACGCAGAAAGTATATGGCTACCCATAAATTTGATAATCCCAAAAAAATGTTCTACTAAAATTGTCAAAATTCTTGATCAAGTAGTTAGACAAGATAACATAGCATTTAATCAACTTTTCTTAACTACAGGTACCAAAAGTAATTTATCTCAAATGACAAAAAAAAAATGAAAACAACATATATGAAAAATAAAACAGGATAAAATCTTTTGAAACTATTCGACATCGATATATGACCCTTTTAAATTTTAAAAATATAAAGATGATCGCTCTTATCATCTCCTATAAATGATACTCCCTCCGTCCCATAACTCTTATAACGATTTTACCTGAATTGATTTTTATGTGTGTGTTTAATTTGATATATTTTGATTAGTATGTTGTGGTTTTTAATGATGGTGATGAGTTTAATATGAAAAGATGAAAAAGAATGAGAGAGGAGGTAATGAAATGTATTAAGATATTATATTTATTTTAATATAAAATTATTTATAAATAAAAATATAAAATAAATATTACAAGTTTTATGAGACAGTCCCAAAATAATAAGCATTGTAGGAATGATGGAACGAAGAAAATATTTTGTGCATAAATAATTTGACTTTTTTAAAGATAAAGATAAATATATACTTGATCTTTTCATAAACTTCTTTAAATATATTTTTATGTTATAATAATGTGATTTTTTATTCGTCGGATGAAGTATTTTTGTTTAAATTTGATGAACATTATTTATCCGGAGTCAATATTTCAGGAAGTTAGATACTGTTCGTCGGTCTCTCTCTCTCTCTCTTTCTCCTTTTCGGCGCTAATGGCCTTTATTTTCGGCTATTTGTCCTTGTGAGAGTGGTCCGTTGATTGCTTGTTCATTGGGCTTCCCTTTTCATTCAACCAACATGGCCCCACTTTGCCTGTCGGTCCCTTCACCGCTCCCGGCCCTTCCTTGGACGATCCCATTCAATTTATTTTTCAAAATACTTTCTTTTTTCGAATTATTTATAATAATTTTAAAAAAAATACTTTTCAAGATGAAGTTAATTTGCATCATAAAATAATCATATATTTATTTTTTAAGAAATTATCATAAATATTAATGATAATTTAACTTAAATATTTCAACTTAACACTAATTACATGACTTTCTTACATTATAAAGATGACAAATAAAACTTCTCCAAATACGTACTTTCTTCGTCATAAATTAATTAAAATATTTTTCTTTTTAATCTGTTTCAAAATAAATATAATTTTCTTATTTTGATCATTTTTTAATGTAAAAAAAATATCAAATCAATCTCATGTGTTGCATTACACCTCACTCCTCTCATAACTGTTAGAGTAAACTTCACTATGATTAAAAAAAATATTTATTCTTCATCAAAATCTATATAAATTCAATACTCGCATAAATTCTCGTATCGAATCAAAATGTTTCGATTAATTCGAAACCAAGGGAGTATTTAATATGGGACGGAAGGAATATTCCATATTATAACACACCAGAATTTCAAATGAAATCAGCCCAGCCCCATAGCTTGCCAATGTGTGCTATCTATCAAACCCTCGGGATTTGAACTGAAAATCATTTGGTAACGAATGAAATGATTTGAGAGCTAAATATAATACTACCTTAATTTAGAAATTCTTATAATAGATTAATTGGATACACATATCGATATAAAATTTGAAAAACATATAACGACGATCAAACGTATTTTTTTTTATAAATTTATCATGAAATATCAATGATTATATAAGTTACGTACTTCAACCTAATACATGTTACGTGACGATCAGATGTGATTTGGTATAAAAACGAGACTTGTATTCATGCGTATAGAATAATACAAAATACTTATGTATTGTAAGAATTATGGGATTGAGGGAGTATTTTGTAGTATTCTCTTTGTCCCAAAAAAATTATAATCTGTTGACTTGACATGTGAATTTATATGTGCTAATTTTTATTATAAAGTCTTTTTTACCTTTGACTTATGTGAAAGAGAAGAATGATAAAAAAAAAAAGGGAGAAAAAATATATAATGGGATGATTTTATGCGATATAAAATAAAAATAGAGATATTTTGATATTTTTTATGAAAAACGTTTACAAATGGGATAAGTTTGTAATTTATTTGGGACATTTCAATATAACAAGTGTTGTAATTCTTTTAGGATGGGGGAAGTAATAATATTTTTGTTTTATCTGATGTGATAAATTAAGGGTAGGGCTAAATGCAGAGAAAAAAAAGAGAGAGTTAATTTTAGAGCAATATTTTTTTGGTAAATTTATTTTTCATTCTAAAATATAGAAGTTATGAAATTAGTCTTTTTTTATTTTGAATTTAGTCATTCCATAAATTATTCCCTACATTGTCTTCTTGAACAAGATTTTATTTTTACCATTTATGATATGAGATGTCCAAATGATAGACATAAATTTAAGTCAGAAAATATGCAATATGTGTTTCTAACAATTTTTTTAATGCATTTTTTTAATTTTGTTTTTAGAAAAACTCATCAAAATCTAAAATATTTATCAATTGATTATATCTATTATCTTATTTATCAATTAATTATCTGAAAAAAAATAAAAGACTTCAAATTCAAAAAGAAAAAAAATATATTCATAAAATCCAACCAAATAAGACCAAAATAATAATGAAATTTAAAAAATAAGATCTTTAGATAATTTATACTTTTATTCTACCCTAATCTTTTTTAATCTTTGGAGCCACTTACTTTAATAAAATATGGACTTTTGAGCTTTCCCAAAAAAAAAACCCTGGACTTTTGAGTGGTGGTGGTGGACCGGTCGTGACTGCCGTTTGAAAACCACATAACACGGAAATATCACAGCTTCACATGATCTGTTCAATTCCTTGTGCTGTTTCATTTTTTCATGCTAAAACTAAACGCGCATTCATTTCTGTGTGACCTTGAACCGCTGCATTGCCTTTCTTCGCTATCCGATAAGGAACAAATCCAAAGAACCACAAGAGAGTACGTAGATAAAAGAGCAACAATTGAAATCACTTGTGCAGCAAGAAGAATTACATTTGTCAACAAGCTTTCCTCAATAGTCCGTCACTAGTTCTTCGAGCACTATTTGTTTTAGTCAGTTTAGTTGTAACAATTATTATCGTTTTAATTATAATTATAGAGGAAACAATTTTATCAAAAAATCAAACTGATTATAATAAATTCAAAAATTAATATCTAATAATAACAATTGCAATCATCTTAGCAACAACTGTAGCAATCTTAGTTGCAGTAATTGCCGAAAATAGCTCATATATGCGTGACCCAATTCTAGTAGTATATAGTTTGCGTACTTCTGACATAACATAAATAAAAGCTGCAGCTGGTGTGCCCCCACAGCTCTTGTTTGTTGGAAATCATTTTTTTTTTTTGTTGACGTGAAATTATAATGTTTAAAATCTTATAACTTCTTGCTAGCATTTTATATTAACCCGGTCGATCTTATTTTGATCAAACTGTTATCAATTTGATGAATTGTGTTTCCTATCGAGAGGGCTCAGAGCATCGCAATTTGGCTATAATAATTCGATCAAAGGAAATGACATCCTAAATCGGTCATCAGTATAGCCACATTTCTCCAACTCAAGCAATGTTATCTTTTTTCTTCGCTTTTGTTTTATAAAGATAAGAAGAATCACAACTTGAGTTGCACTCTTTGACTCAATCCCTTCCAGTTTACTCTTTACCTTTTCCCTTATATATATATATGCTCAATATTCAAAAAGAAAGAAAAAAAGAAAAAAACTTGAAACCAATGTGCATCATGCCCAGTTCGTGGAGTTGCACTTCATGCCTTTCATACTCTTTTACCCAAGCTTCGGTTTTACTCCATTATTATTCACATATATCTTCCTCTTTTTTCCTATACTTTAGGCTCGTCAAAGTTTTCACAAAATCATCCTGATGACTGAGATCAAATCACACTAAACAAATAAGTGTTGATTTTGAAGGTCTGTTATGAGCCTAAAAAACAATTTTGGATAATTGCTACCCGCTGGCCGTGGCTATGGCACTCCAGACTCATCATATGATGTAATCTTTTCGTTTCAAAATAAAGTAATTTGTCTGTCACATATTATTTGTAATATTTTTTTATCTAAACCGTCCAAAATATATACGTTTCTTTTCTATCAACTTTTCTCACAAAAATATTAAATCTATCTCTTGTACTATAATGCACTTCACATTCTCCCTCAATTATTATTGTAAATCTCATTATTATTAAAAAAAGAATTTCTGACAAAATTATTTGAAAGTTTTTATTTCAATGAGGTGCCACCAATTATTTTTAATTCCTATTCAATCCAAATTTATTAAAAATATCCATATTATCCTTTCACATCCCATCCACCACACCGCTCATCTCTCCTCTTCCAGCTGCCAACGACTTCACCGCCCTTCTTATCCCTCACCAATTCTCCCTCCTTACCCATCATCAATCGATCCTCAACTTTGCATTGTCCGTCGTCCCCATAGTCTACTCTCTATCATTGTCGTTCGCCATCATTGCTTGTTGGATCTGAGATTGGAGATGCGGCTTATGCTTCGTGTGATCGAGCTGAGGAATAGAACTATCGGTAGAATTGAACTCAACCAGCAACTTTCACCAAATCCAAGCAAAAATAATCCTAATCAACTCCACCGTGTCGGATTACACTTGTGAAGCTCTCTTCCCTTCTTCTCCGTTTCGTCTTCTTCATCGTCGCTGTTGATTTTGTCAATGGTTCCACCATTGACGAGATTGCAAACAAGTTAATTCTCAAATCATATTTTTTTTTTCAAAATATAGTGAGAGAAGGCGTCCTGCACCATTCCAAGGAGAAGCCGCAGGACACCTTTATCTAGCTCCTGCGCCTCCCTTAAAAAGGCAGGGCGTCTTCTATTGGTTAGAGAAAAAATCTCACACTCACACCCATTAATAACATTATAATTCATTATAAATATCTTAAACATTGTTTTTTTTTACCTATTAATATAACATTGATAATAATATTGTTACTTTTTATTCATTACAAATACCTTAAATATATGGATAGTCTTTTCGATATTCATCACAAATACCCTAATAAAATAATGCAAAGTAATTCATATCAACAATTTAATAATATTGGATTTATTTTGTCTTTTATGTGCTTCTGAAGAATTTCTTCCAAAACCTCATCTGTTCTAATCGTTTGATATTTTCAACGATTTACGGTTATATCTTTGTACACCTAAGAGATCATCAGATTTGAACATGTAGTTTTCCAGGCTACAAGATCGTTCTCTTGAAAATGAATGCAATTCTTTATGAATTAAAAAGAATCATATACATTAACTGTTATAAAAGTCAGTTGATCATCATAAACATACCACTCAGGTGTTGTGCCTCTCAGTGCCGTGCTTTGGCCTCCTCCATAGCAGAGATGAACAACGATTTTCTCTGAACTCGTACTTGAACTCGAAGCTTTCTGGTTGCTTGTGAAATTCATCTTTTTCTGTCTTGATTGAAGTGCTCATAGGTGTTTTCATATGGCTAGCATTATCCAATCCATACCTCTTAATTGTATTCTTCAAGTATTTGGATTGATTTATGAAGATTCCATGTTTTCGTTATTGTATTTGCAGTCCTAGAAAATACTTTAGTTCTCCCATTAAACTCATTTGAAATTTGGATTTCATTAGTTCTGCAAATTTTTCACAAAGTTTATCATTGGTGCATCCGAAGATAATGTCGTCAACATAGATTTGGACTAATAGTATATGCTCTTTATGCTTTTTCAGAAATAGGGTGGTATCTATTTTTCCTCTTTCAAATTTATTCTC
>LIEC01012286.1:0-52633 GCA_001925005.1 Drosera capensis
ACACCCAGTCTTCAAAAAGGGAGCAACTGGGCGGCATTTGTTGTCCTCATTGTTGGAGTCAGGCCCTAAAACCCTGAAAACCCCCCAAACCCAAATCTCAAGCCCCTAACAAGGATCATTTGCTTAACTATATACTACTATTATACACTACATAGCTCAATGAAACCCACTTCATCTGTGATATGCAACAACAATTCATCTCACAATCCCCTTTGTTTGTTCACAATTCGGATTAGGGTTTTTAACATTTCAATAAACCAACACACGATTAACCAAAAAACAGCATATAGAAATAAATAAATAGATAGAAACAGGTTTTGAATAAGAGAAATGACTCTACCGCTGCGTTTCGTCGTTGCTCCGCCGACCGCCGCCGATGGAGGAAGCTTTGGGCTTTAGGGAGAGCAAGAAAGCGCAGAGGCTGTGAGCGGTGAAATATTACAGATAGTACCTTTCATTGAAGTCTGCTCTGGGTTGGTGAAATATTGCGAGCATAAGATTGGGCCAGATGTGGAGATGTGGAGATGTGGTCCGCTGTGGCCCAGATAGTCTGCTCTGGGTTTTGAGTCTTGACAATGGAATGGGCCCAAATGATAATGTATCTATTACCATACGTCCCAAATAAATTACTCATTTCATCCCTCCCAAATTACGATACGATATTAAATATGTACAGTTTATATAAATTATGATATTTTTTTAAATAAAAATTTTTTGGATATGAAAATATAAAATTATTTTATTTTATTTCACATCATCATTATTGTTTTTTCAATTTTCTCACTCACAATTCTTCCCCACTACTCTAAGGGTATTTTTGTCCAATGTAACAAATTTAATAGATTTCATAATTTTCATAATTTTCAGTCAATTTTCGTAATTTATGTGAAACAAAAAGAATACAAAAACCTGATTTGTTGTGATTATTAATGAATTGATTGATTTTGTTGTATATGAATTAAAAGGTTTGGGTTTGAAATTAAAGTCATTCAATTATTTGGTTAGATTACGATTTTAACCAATAACAACGATCCATTTATTCCATCACAAACAGAGTCTAGGAAAAGCAATGTGCACGTAGCTTTGTTCCTATTACGAACAAAAAAGATATTGCTTCCTAAATTTCGCACATACGACCTATTAAACGACATCTGAAAATCAAATAAAATCATGTCAACCACCAATAATAAAAAATCACGCATAAAAATACCAATGCATAAATTAAATATAAAATGATAAGGCAAAATAAAAAAATAAAGCTAAAATAAAACTAGAGGCTAATTATCTTCATCCTAAAATGACACCTAATACTTATATTGTTTAAACCGATTAGGTTAAATAGATTAATCGATAACAATTGAACAGGATAATAACATCGATTGTCGTCAACCAATTAAAAAAATACTAACATTTAGAATTAACCATATCAACCAAATTGTGTATAGTTCCATAAACGAATCATTTTATTTAATTATTCTTTCGGTTTTAACTCATTTGTCATTTAAAACCCATTAGAAATCATTTAATCGATAATCCGTAGCCTTTTAATTAACCACCTAACTATATCCTGTTAAAAATTTGATTAATTATTTTCGTTATTGATTAATCGAAACCTATTAATAAATGGTCATGATTTTGACAAATTTGACCTATTATCTGTAACTTTTTAATTAACCGCTTAATTGTATCCAATTAAGAAATCAATTAACGGTTATATAATCGATTAATCGAAATGGATTAATACAAGTCCGTGCAGCACGGAAAAAATATAAATAGATTCGAGTATTATGAGTTTTTGGAGATGATAGACACTGAGAACATACCTAGTACCTAATAGGATTTAAAGTACTTTGTTTAAAGATATGTATTTTATAAAATATATTATTCAAACTTTGTACAATATTTATTTTATTCAAAAAAAAATACTCTTTTCATTTCATATTATATACAACACTTGTCTATTTGGATCGTCCCCAAATATATGCAAAATACTTCATTTAGTAACCTTTTTATATAACAAAATATCAAAATAATTATAATATGTTATGGCATATCCACTAATTTCTCTCACATTGTTACAGTAAACTCCAATAACATTAAAAAAATATTATTATGTCTTCATCAAATACCACACAAATTTAACATACATATAAAATCACGTGTGAGTTCAACATATTGTCTATAATATGAAAAAGGAGGGAGTATTATTATTTGATTGATATTGATTTTAATTATAGGAACGAAGAATCTGACAGATGTTATTATTTATTTCGATTTTAGCATAAATATCATGATTCGTCTTAAAAATAAATCTAAAATGACTAAATCTAAAAATATTCGAATTATAAAATTATTTGGATAATTTATTCACTTAATAAAAAAAGACTAAATCTTGACCTTAAAAACACTAAATTCATAAATATCGAACCAAGTTATAACCCCAATCACTTTCGCTTAATATATAATAGAAATGATAAAATTTGATCAATTATTAATCGATTCTGATATGATTTTGTCCATCATAACTAAAACCGATTAAAAACCTAACCAAATGATCAAAACACAAGTTTATGTGTTGGTAGTAATAAATTCCATTTTTCGATTTTTTATTAATTTATCGTTTGAAAAAGAAAATGAACCTGATAGTCTTTCAAAAAATGAAAACAAACCTGATATCAATATAAAATCAATGCACTAAATCTCATCTTTATACACTATAGATGATTCATCTGTCATTAATAATCACTTCATCAAATGAGTTATTAGGAGATGCTCAACAGCAAAGAACCTACCCATTTGGCGAAGTTAAAACATTGAACTTGGCCCATTTCATGTAAACACTCACGCCTAGTCTATTTATATATATTTAACAAACCAAATTTTGGTTGATTATATATTTAATATTTTATATATTTATAATCATAAATTAAATTTATTTATTATATATTGACACTTTATTTTTTCTATAATGTAATATAATCTAAAAATATATTATGAATATATAAAGTTAATTTAGAAATGCTTACTATCAATATGATTGAAGTCAGTTTATTTAATTGTCAATAGAATTTTATGGTTACATAAAATGAACTATAAAAATAATATGTAAATCGGAATATAAATTTTATATCTTTTTGTGCATTTCAAGTGTGTACTGAATAAGCGTATGTAGGATGCAGGGTTACCTTAATTACTTCTGTTTGAGAGGGGCCGTGCGATAGTGGCGACGTTGGATGACAGTGGCGGCGTGAGGCAGGCTGGAGCTGGCATGACGCGGGGGGCAGTTGGCCAAGGGAAGGCGTGCGACGGGGCAGTTGGAGGCGGAGGGAGGCATGCGGCGACGTTTTCAATTTAGAGAAAATATATATCTGAATCGACATCTGAAATTAAATACATCTAATTTTAACGATGAAATTCC
The DNA here is from genome assembly GCA_001925005.1 of Drosera capensis. Classification (NCBI taxonomy): domain Eukaryota; kingdom Viridiplantae; phylum Streptophyta; class Magnoliopsida; order Caryophyllales; family Droseraceae; genus Drosera; species Drosera capensis. Next base: position 3,419 of record LIEC01012286.1, read on the forward strand.
GTTGTTAAACTTAATTATTTTTTAATTATATTATCAAGAACAAAAATTCATCGTTAAAAACTATTTTTAATTTTTAGCTACGGAAATCCATCGTAAAAATCATCATAATTTTCTCAAATTAATTCAACGATTGATTTCCGTCACTAAAATTATTTAAAGTTTTTTACAACTATTTTTTTCCGAAAATTAATATAAGCGACGAAAAAAATTCCTAAATAATTTTACAATGGATTCCGTAGCTAAACTTAATAAAATAGAAGTTTTTTAGTTTAGTTTTACTATTATATGCGTTATAACACATAATAGGTTTACCATGAAGATCAAAATATCATATCTTATATGTTTCAAGTTTTAATACATAACTTCAACAAATTTTAAAGCGTTTTTAACTTTATATAGTGTACTTGATAATATTTTTGTGAAAACAACATAGAAATATAAAAAAAGCAAAAAAAAAAAAAAACATATAACTTATCTTCCCTTAGTACACTATATAAGTGTAAGGATTCCAAAAATATTTAGGGAATTTAAGAAATAAACTATTATGAACTTAAATATAAATATACACTCACAAAGTTTAATATTTGAGATGGATTCCGTAGCACAACTTATGAAAATATAAATAATGCGAATGATTTCTGTTGCTAAATTTATTTTTAGTTTTGTGACAGTTATTTTTTCCCCCAAATTATTATTAGCGACGAAACTCCGTTACAATATTTATATTTTCATTAGTTTTGTTACGGGATCCGTCGTTACATTTATTAAAAAAAAAAATTAAGTTTAATTTAACTATTACATGCGTTATAACACTTGATAGGTCCACCATGAATCTTGAAATATGATATCTTATTTATTTTAAATTTTGATACATTACCTTGCACAAATTTTAAAGCGTGTCTAACTTTCTATTGTGTATTTTCCTATAATTTTGTGAAGAAAAACATAGAAATATAAAAAAGTAAAAAAAAACCTATAATTTATCTCATCTTAGTACACTATATAAGTGTAAGGATTTCAAAAATATTTTGGGACTTTAAGAATTACACTTATTATGAACTTAAATTCGAAAATACAATCACGAAATTTCTTATTTTTTACCAATTCCGTAGCAAAACATGTGAAAATATTATGTTAGTAATGGATTTTCGGCACTACAACTACTTTAAGTTTTTTGACAATTTTTTTCCTCAAATTATATTAACGACAGAATTTCATCGCAATAGTAATATTTTCACAAGTTTTGCTACGGAATCCGTCATGAAACTTTAACAAAATGAAAGTTTTTAAGTTTGATGTTATTATTATATACATTATAATATTTGATAGGTCCATCATGAACATTGAAATATGATATCTTATATGTTTTTAGTTTTGATACATAACTTTTTCACATTATAAAGAGTTTGTAACTTAAATATTGTACTTGATTGTAATTTTGTGAAATACAACATAGAAATATAAGTTATCTTCTCTTAGTATATGGATTCCAAATATATTTAAGGAATTTAAGAATCAAACTTATTATGAACTTAAATTCCAAAATACAATCTAGAAATTTTAGATTTGCGATGGATTCCATAACTAATCTTGTGAAAATATTTATTTTGTGACGGATTTCGTCGCTCAAATATGTATTTCACAAATGTCATGTAAAATTTTATTAATGCAACTAATGACATCTTGTGATGGATCCGTATATAAAATATTTTCCACTTAACTTAGCGACGGATTCCGTCACAAAACTATGTGCTGACACTTTTCATTGGAAAATATTACTAAAGAAAATAATTATATTTTGTGACGGATTCGTAGCTAAATCATTTCCCATTTAAATTTAATGACGGATTCTGTCACAAAACTATGTACTTCATAATTTTCATGCAAAATTTGACTCAGGAAAATAATTACATATTGTGATGGATCTGTAGATAAATCATTTCCAACTTTGTATTAGCGATAGATTATGTTGCAAAACTATCTATTTGACAATGTTTATGCAAATTCTTATGAAGGAAAGTAATGACATTTTGTGAGGGATCTACAACAAAATGATTCCGTCACTAACTAAATTTTTTTAGCAACAGATTTCGTCCCAAAATTTTTAACCTTGGCAAGAGACCTTGACTTTCTGTTGCAAAAAAATTATGTTTTTTCTCTCTTTTATTGACAGTTCCATCGTAAATAGTTTATATTTGTGATGTATTTTTCCCGTAGCTAAATTTTTTCATAGCTAAATTACTTTTTCTTGTGTAGTGGACTGGGAATAAAGCACATGCGAAAGATTCTTTATGTGAAGCTTATCTTTAGGGGGAAGCGTACAATTTCGAGAAGTTGTATTTTCTAGAGAGCGTGGATTCAAAAGGAAGTTGTATTTTTTCAGAGAGCGTGGATTCAAAGGCTAATGATCTTTTTCGGTGTGCTAGAAGAGATGATGATGATGAGTAACCTCCTAATCTTCTATATGTATTTTGCAAAAATGGAGGATATTCTTCAATTGAGAAGAAGAAGAAGAAAAATAAAAGAGGAGAGAAGAAACTCACACTTGATGATTGAGATACCGAGACAGCTCATAGATATATTTTGAATAATTGTGACCTTATTACACCGTTTGAGGTGTATTTAATCCAAGTATTAATCAAATGTGAATATGTAATGCTCATAAATGATCAGTAATGTGATACCCATTATTGATGTGGGAAAATTTTGATAGGTTATTTGGGGAGGACATGATCAGAAATGATTTATTGAACATAGTCGAACAAGCATAAAAATTATTTTAGTATAAAAATTAATATCATACCCATATAATTGTTGATTGTATTAATTGTTTGACAAAAGGAGAAAAAAGACTAGTAATAGAAATTCAATGATCTTTTTTAATCAACTTTTTCTTATCTTTTCAAAACTTTTCATTTTAGGAAAAAAATTTAAAAAGAAAAATGAGCTATATATGTCTTCTCATTTTTTCACTCTTTTTTTTTTTTTCACAATCAAGTTATCGGCGAAAATGTTTCCCATTTTCTTTCGTTACTTCCCAAAGCAAAACTCACAGGCAGGGTAGTGTTGTACTTGCTTTCTTTTCTCTCCTCTTTGCTTGTTGTGCTGAGACCACTATTTTCTTGGAAGTGATTTGCCCTAAACTCACTCCTTCAATTAAGGCCCATCTCATTACAATGGCTATGGACAGATTTCCAGGTCTTATAACAGAGTCAAACTTATAATTGCATATTAGTATGTTATTTTGTAACAATTTGATCCTACATATTTGTTGTTTCTAACTTTAACTCATTTTGTGGGATGATCAATATTATTTTTTATAAAATTATTGTGACATTGATGTTAGTTTAAGTTGTTCTGAGCCGCTAACATAATTTTGTTACACATTCAATATGAGAGACGAAAAATTTCCAAATACATATTGAATAATACTGAATGTCAAATCATTGTAAAATAAATGGGACCGACAAAGAGAGTATGGCAAATGAACAACACATTTCGAGAACAATCAAGCTTCTCTTAGATAGTATAATCCATAGAAGGTTACAATTCATATCCTTATTGCATAATTTAATCAGTACATAAGAACGAACACTTATAAGTACTAAGCATAAATCAATATCATGGGTTAAAGGCAACGATGGGGCTTTCTTACGAGTTCTACTTGTTCCAATCGTAGCAAATATGGGGTGTGTACAAACACGGACCAGTCGGTCCGACAAGCCATTCGCAGTTATAACCGCAGCTTATACTCTCCCTTTCATGAATGTAGACATCAAAATATTTGAATTGACGACCCCATCGGAATGAGCACCAGAACTGGGTAGTTCCCCAAATATTAAAATCGAACGAGAAAATATATCCGATTCCATAAGGAAGGACATGAGTGCCTAGATCGTCATCCTTAGACTTGCAATGGATAGTGAGATTAGTGTTTGGTTTCAGCATGTTTCTCACAGTCACGACGACATCGCCAGGATTGGATACTGCTTGACTCAGAGCCTCGCTCTCAATGATCAACAACACAAACAATATGAGCAATACTTTGTGGAGCGGCATGATTTTAATTATTTGGAACTAACCTTGGAATACTTGATCTAGAGGACTATATGTGAATGGATGGATATTGAGTGAATGTGAACTACTCTTGTCCTAATTTATAAAGGAGTGACAAATCATATGAAGGGTGATTTCATAATTTAATTATGAACATTGACCATTAATACATTGATTATTGCATTATTTGATTGTGTTTACAATAATAGCATATTAAACATCAATGATGTTAGATTTAGGATAACTTTATTTTCAGCAAGTCCTTAACCTAGTTTTTTGATACAATAGTATATATTTATTTTTAACCTTTTAAAAAAATTTCTATAATTTTTAAATTTTAATTTTCATTTCAATTATATTCACACTTCGGATAATTTTATATTGAATGTAATAAATATTCCTATTCATTCATTATAGCAAAATAAGAATAATGATCATCAAACAATCCTCAATAATGTCATGAGCAATTTTTACCTTCTTCAAACCTATATAATTAGTATTTCTTTTTTCCTTTCATCTTTTCGATGATAAAAGGTTTTTAAAAAAAACATAATCTTTAAACAATGCATTTTAATATTTTAAAAAAAGGAAGAATAAACAAATGAATTTCATTTAGTTTTCGAGCTAAATAGTTCTATCATAAGATTATCTTATTTTCTATACTAACCCATTCAAGTGACAGTGAATTAAATCATTGGTTGTCGTTGTTTTTTTTCCCCTTAACATGTCACATCGATGAACAATATTGTACTCGATTGTAATTTTATGAAATACAACATAGAAATATAAGTTATCTTCTCTTAGTGTAAGGATTCCAAATATATTTAAGGAATTCAAGAATCAAACTTATTATGAACTTAAATCCAAAATGCAATCTAGAAATTTTAGATTTACGACGGATTCCATAACTAATCTTGTGAAAATATTTATTTTTCTATAGATTCCGTCGCTCAACTATATATTTCACAAATTTCATGCAAAATTTTATTAAGGAAAGCAATGACATCTTGTGACGGATACGTACCTAAAACATTTTCCACTTAAAATTAGTGACGAATTCTCTCACAAAACTATGTGCTTCACACTTTTCATTGAAAAATACTACTAAAGAAAATAATTCTATTTTGTGACCGATCTGTAACTAAATAATTTCCCATTTAAACTTAACGACGAATTCCGTCACAAAATAATATACTTCATAATTTTCATGCAAAATTTTACTAAGGAAAATAATTACATTTTGTGATGGATCCGTAGGTAAATCATTTCCAACTTTGTATTAACGACAGATTTCGTCGCAAAACTATTTATTTGACAATTTTCGTGCAAATTTTTATGAAGGAAAATAATGACATTTTGTGACGGATCTACAACAAAATGATTCTGTCCCTAAATAGTTTTTTTTAACGATAGATTTCGTTGTTAAAATTTTTTAATTTTAGTTGACTTTCCTTTTCAAAAAAAAAATCTGTGTTTTGCGTTTTCCCTCTCTCTTTTAGCTATAGTTCCCTCATAAATATTTTTATTTTTGTGATAGATTTTTCCCATAGCTAAATATTTTTTTTATTTTTTTTTATAGTGGATTGGGAACACATATGGAAGGTTATATATGTGAAGCTTATCTTTTGGGGGAAACATACAACTTCGTGAAGTTGTGTTTTCTAGAGAGCATGGATTCAAAAGGAAGCTGTATTTTTCAGAGTGCGTGGATTCAAAGGATAATGATCTTCCTCAGTGTGCTAGAAGAGTGGTATCATGAGGAAGCTCCTAATCTTCCAGATGTTATTCGCAGAAATAAAGGATATGCTTCGATTGAGAAAAACAAGAAGAAAAATAAAAGAGGAGAGAAGAAGCTCACATTTGACGATTGAGATGCCGAGGGAGCTCATTGATATATTTTGAATAACTACGACCTTATTACATCATTTGAGAGGTATTTAATCCAAGTATTAATCAAATGTGAATATCTAATGTTCATAAATGGTCAGAAATATGATACCCATTATTGATGTGGGAAAATTTATGATAGGCTATTTGAGGAGGACATGGTCAGAAATGGTTTAGTGAACACAGCCGATCAAGCATGGACCTAGGATCGTCATATTTGGCCCGTATGGTTGAAAAATCATGTGATGTGGCTCCAAGCTAATGAGATCATCAAAGCAATAGTTTCTAGACCTGCAATTTATGTGAAAAAATTCAAACAATATGTTGTGAATGATTTTCTTTTTCGACTCATATAAACATGGAAGAGTAAAAGCAATGGCAAACTGAGGAGTGTGCATGAAAGGGAATGGCGATCTTGACTATTACGGAATCCTCATTGATATTGTGAAACTTCAATACATAGCCTCAGGATTTAGATATTTGGAGACAGTTTTATTCAGTGTGAGTGGTTTGATTTTGTCTCGGGATCGACTAAATTCATAAATATCGAACCAAGCTTTAACTTCAATCACTCTCGCTTAGTATATAATAGAAATGATAAACTTTGATCAATTATTAAGTGGTTCGGTTATGATTTTGTCCATCATAACTAAAACCGATTAAAAACCTGACCAAATGATCAAAACCACACTAAATAACATTTTTTTTTCTTTTTTTGAAAAATCTTTAAACTAGCAAAGTTTATGTGTTGGTAGAAATAAATTCCATTTTTTTGCTTTTTATTATTTTATCGTTTGAAAAAGAAAACGAACCTGATAGCCTTTCAAAAAATGAAAATGAACCTGATATCGATATAAAATTAATGCACTAAATCTCATCTTCATACACTATAGATGATTCAGCTGTCATTAATAATCACTTCATTAATATAAGGACTTCATCAAATGAGTTATTAGGAGATGCACAAGAGCAAAGAATCTAACCACATGGAGAAGTTAAAACATTGAACTTGGCCCAGATAAGTTATGTAAACACTCACGCCTAATCTATTTATATATATAAAACAAATGAAAGTTTGGTTGATTATGTATTTAATGTCTTACATATTTATAATCATAAATTAAATTTATTTAGTATATATTGATATTTTATTTTTCCTATAATGTAATATAATCTAAAAATCTATTATGAATATATAAAGTTAGTTTAGAAATTCTTACTGCCAATATGATTGAAACCACTTTATTTAGTTGTCAATAGAATTTTATAATTATATAAAGTGAACTATAAAAATAATATATAAATCGGGTGAAGGACTTGTCAATATAAATTTTATATCTTTTTGTGCATTTCAAGTTTTTTTTTCCGTTTATTTAGTTATATGGATTTTGAGAAGGACATTAAAAATATTTCAAAAGTTTTTTTTTGTTTAAAATAAGGTTAAAGATTGCATGTACTTAAACTGAATAAGACCAAAGATTGGTCTAATTTTGATATTCTGTCTAAAAGATACTACCGGGTTGTCGTAAATGTTAGTAAAAGAAAGTAACCTGATTAGATTATAGTTCTTTCCTTTTCTTTTTCTTTTTTTTGGAAACAAGATTATAATTCTTTTATATCGCTTCAAATTTATATCTTTTAAAAAGACTAAATTTTGTGAATTTATATGTGACAAAACATTGAATCCGCACTGTCCAAACTATTTAACGTCAGCAGAAGCAGGGAAGAACGTTGAGATGGAGTTCAAGATGGAGGGATTACAGTTCAAGTTAAAGAACTCGATGGTTAATCGATGGAAGACGTAGATGGTGATGTTGAAGGCGGTCGTCATGGCGCTGCTTTGGTTATGCTTGTTCTATATGGTGGCAGAGTGGAGTGTTCATACGCCTAGAATTGTCAAGGACGTGAGTCGACGGTCTGATTCATACTCGTGTTGATTCTGATTACGTCGCCATTGATCGACCACATAGGCGTGAAAAAAGTAAGTCCCTCGCTTGCTTTTCTTGTTGGTGTCTTTTTGGCCATAGTTTTGACATATTAGAATCTCTGTACCGAGATGTGGTCTGCAAGAAAAAGTCCATATAATTTATGTCACAATTAGCATTTCATGTATCTTATCTGAGCTAAAATCAGATCGCCAGGTTGACTTATCCTGAGTCAAGTAACAATACAGTTATTCGATAAGCGATCAATTTGGCAACTAAGGTTGAAATTTTTTTTTCTGTTTCACAGTTGATTTGAGCATTTGCTTAGGATTCTTTATGCTAATAGACGCTACCTGTTTCACATTCAAGGTGGTATGTTTCCAGCTTGATATGAGTCCAGCATTAAGACATTGGAATTTGATATGGTATGTTTCACTTTCTCTGAAGATCGGCATTCTCAATGGGTCTCCAAGAGAAGATGGTAACTGAAGATTGGTACTCAGCAAGAAGGAAATGAACAGAGATTGAGAGAGCAGAGAGGCAAAGACCCATCAACCGAAAAAGCTTCATCTTTTTCTTCGTCACCATTTTGCCCTCAACACTTCCTCCTTTCATTGCTGTCCACCTCGTTTTCTTCCTCAAAACCCCCAAATCAACTCTCATCTGCTGCAATTCAACCCCAACTCAAAATCTTTCAACTTGGGACCAAAAAGAGCAAAGATTTGATCTTTTTGTTACATGGGTTTTGCCGTTTTAGGTTTTTGATTTGCCATTCTCTGCAGCACTTGAGTCTATAAATGGACTCATAGTAATGGGAGAAATTAAGATGTGGGCATATTTGCATAGAATGAAAAAAATCTATAGTTCCCAGAACAAACCCTTCTTCTTTTGTGAATAGAAAAGTGATTTTGCCCACAAAAATTTCAAGATGTGATGATAGAAAAACTCCAGAAAAAAGAATATATCAATGTGGGGTTTGCTAGTGGATGAGTGCTTGTCTATGTGAAAATGGAGAAATTGCGGGGGTTTTGGAGTTCGTGATGAAAAGACAAGGGTAAGTCTCTGCTGTCTCACCGCGTTGACGGCTTTGTCTGTGAGTCTTAGGAGAAAAAAAAAAAAGGGAAGTGATGGAATATGAAAAAAAAAAAAAAAAAACAGTTGATAGTATTCATATTTTAGGGAACAGAAATCACACCTTTCAGATTAAGAGATCTCTCTCTCAAATCCATCAAGCCATGAATATGTGGAGCAGCAAAAATGTACAAGTAAAAATATACGTGAGCAAGTAGTAAATCGTCGCCGTTGTCATTGCCGTGTTTTGCGAAGAAGTTCGTTGTCGTATCCGAAGCAACAGAATCGTTGACATAGGATGATGTCGTTTTTGGGATCCGGATAATACGAAGCATTCAAAGGGAAAAGGAATGACGAAGAAAGATGTGGGACGAGCAAGAGATGTGATAGACACGAGAGGAGGCGGAGAGAGATGTCACACAGGAAACGGAGGAGAAAATGACAAAAACAGTATATATTGAAAAAAAATATATGAAATGAAAAATATTTTTTTCGAATTGTATCAAATGCAAATTATTTTGTAAAAAAAAAATCATGTATCTTGAGTAATTTACTCCATATTTTATGTTTGTGAGTTTCAAAAAAAAATTAATGTTTTTTATTTGTGGAATAAGAAAAAAAAGGAGAACATATTATTTTGGTATAAAAATTATTATCTTACCCACATAATTGTTGATTGTATTAATTGTTTGACAAAACGAGAAAAAATACTAGTAATAGAAATTCAATGATCTTTTTAATCAATTTTTTTTTTCTTTTCAAAACTTTTCATTTTAGGGAAAAAATTTAAAAAGAAAAATGAGTTATATTTTCTTCTCTCTTCTCTCTCTGTTTTTTGTTTTTTTTTGTTTTAAAATTTCATAATCAAGTTATGGGAGAAAATGTTTTCCATTTTCTTTCTTTACTTCCCAAAGCACAACTCACAGGCAGGGTAGTGTTGTACTTGCTTCTTTTCTCTCCTCTTTGCTTGTTTTGCTGAGACCACTATTTTCTTGGAAGTGATTTGCCCTAAACTCACTCCTTCAATTAAGGCCCATCTCTTCATCTTCCGTAATTACAATGGATATGGACAGTTTTCCAGGACTTATAACAGAGTCAAACTTATAATTGCATATTAGTATGTTATTTTGTAGCAGTTCGAACTTTAACTCATTTTATGGAATGATCAATTCAATTTTTACAAAATTATTGTGACATTGATGTTAATTTAAGTTGTCTCGAACCGTTGACATAATTTTGTTATATATTCAATACAAAAAACAAAATTTTTTCAAATACATATTGAATAATACCGATGTCAAATCTTTGTAAAATAAATGGGACCGAGAGAGTGAGTATAACAAATGAACAACACACTTCGAGAACAATCAAGCTTCTCTTAGATAGTATAATCCATAGAAAGTTACAATTCATATCCTTATTGCATAATTTAATTAGTACATAAGAGCGAACACTTATAAGTACTAAGCATAAATCAATATCATGGGTTAAAGGCAACGATGGGGCTTTCTTACGAATTCTAATTGTTCCAATAGTAGCAAATATGGGGTGATTTCAAGCACGGACCAGCCGGTCCGACAAGCCATTCGCAGTTATAACCGCAACTTATACTCTCCCTTTCATGAATGTAGACATCAAAATATTTGAATTGACGACCCCATTGGAATGAGCACCAGAACTGGGTAGTTCCCCAAATATTAAAATCGAATGAGAAAATGTATCCGACTCCATAAGGAAGGACATGAGTCCCTAGATCGTCGTCCTTAGACTTGCAATGGATAGTGAGATTAGTGTTTGGTTTCAGCATGTTTCTCACAGTTACGACGACATCGCCAGGATTGGATACTGCTGGACTCAGAGCCTCGCTCTCAACGATCAACAACACAAACAGTATGAGCAATACTTTGTGGAGCGGCATGATTTTAATTACCTGGAACTAACCTTGGAATACTTGATCTAGATGACTATGTGAATGGATGGATATTGAGTGAATGTGAACCTACTCTTTTCCTAATTTATAAAGGAGTGACAAATCAAATGAAGGGTGATTTCGCAATTTAATTATGAACATTGACCTTTAATACATTGATTATTGTATTATTTGATTGTGTTTTCAATAATAGCATATTAAACATCAATGATGTTAGATTTAGGCTCTTCATTTTCTATAAGTCCTTAAACTAGTTTTTGGATACAATAGTATAATTTTTTAATTTTATTATCTTTTCAATTATATATTCCTATTTATTCATTATAGCAAATAGGAACAATTATCATCAAACAATCCTTAATAATACCATAAGCAATTTTTACCTTCTTCAAACCAATATAATTAATATTTCTTTTTTCTTTTCATCTTTTTGATGGAAAAAAGGTTTTAAAAAAAACATAATCTTTAACCAATGCATTTCAATATTTTCGAATGGTGATAACAATGAGTTTGCTAAGAAATTGATAAACGCTTGTTTTGAATGTCAAGCAACATCCCAAAACTTCATGTTATCTGAATGTCCTTTGAAGTTATGAATCTAGATCATAGACATCGACAACCTATTTTAGGTCGACCATCGACTTTAGCTATGCCATAATAGTTGTTCGAATTTATATCACAGAGAAGCTAATTCAGTTTAGTATTGGATGTTATCCCTCTATCCGAATCTCAACGTCAATCTTCCATGCATATAAGTAGCCATAATCACATGTCATTACTTACATCCAATCACAAATACACATCTTGATTGCAATCCTACCTGATCCTTGATCAATACCTCATCAATGGCGGAGCAAAAAGGGTTGATTTCAGCCATCATGCTTCTCCTGCTTGTCGTCATGGCCACAGGTTCTTCATATTCTCCTCCTTGACCAGAATTGTTTTCACTGTAGGCTTCTCAAGATCAGACCAATTTTTGATAAAGTTATGAAGGATTTCTGAAACAAAGTGCTCACGACTAAAAATCTTAAGGGATTGTGAGTCATTCTGCTCGGTCATGAACACCCTTTCAAAGCTTTTTTGCAGTAAGCATTTATTGAAAATACACAGTTCAACATCGGCATTACTTGAACTACGCTTAAATGCAAATTTGACAGGCATATATATCCAGCCACTTATACCCTTGGATATATAAACTTATGCATTGACTTCACTATTTTGGTACGTACAGAGATTGGCCAAAAATCAAGTGTTGATCTCAATTTCACACGTCGGTGCTCATATTATCCTTCAAGTCGTGCTGTACAGGATCAATTTTCATTGTCTTGTCTCCGATTGTTATCGGGGATGTATTCTCTGCGACTCTCATGTTTCTTTCCAATCTAAATACTTGGCATCCCTCCCACAAGCTCGATCTATTAATCGACGCCACGACAATCCCTGCTTTGCCGTCTCTTGGAACCACGGGCAATATTTGCCTAAAATCTCCTCCTAGTAAGAAGGGTACTCCCCCGAACGTCTTTTTCTTTACATCGGGATCTTTTGCACTTAAGATATCGCGAAATGATCTATCCACTGTCACAAAAAAAACCTTTACGCTGGTCTATCTACCCTCGAAAACAGGGTATGTCTACGTCTTTGTTTATATATTTGAACAAATACTAGTGCCAACGCTCTGTTGCACCATTCTATATTCAAATGAATATAGAATGGTGCAACACATACTAAAAATCAAGCAAAAACAGATCGAGATAACCAACTATCCGTTCATGCGTACCTGTGGTTCTCGCAACCATTAGACTTTTTGCTCGTGTATGCTCTTTATATTCATCTTTCTGTTTCGGTGTCAATGGCTTTCTTTTGCATTTTCAAGGACCTATTTATGAAGAATTTTATGAATACATGATTTCATAGGATAACTCAAGAATGAAAAGGCCAATATTGGATTTTCGAATGACCATTATTCACGAGGACTGCTTGCGAATCAATGTCCTTTCTAGAGTGAGAAGTATCACCTTCAAGTATCCTCATTTCTGACGTGAAATTTAAACAATCAGAATTATAATCAGAGTCTTAAAAAAATTGGACTCATAAATGAGACATAAAAATATATATATATTTTTTATTTTTTTTTGACATAAGAGATATACAGTTGTGTTTATATGTTTTGAAAAAAAAAAACATATACGAAAGGTCAAACGACAGTAAAAGATTTCCTTGTTTCGCATACCTTGAGGAGCACTTGCGACTCTAATTGTCGAGGACTTTAATCTCTTTGCCAGCGTACGCTCGTTATAATCATCCTTTTTGCTTTTGGGTCAAAGTTTTCCTCTTGGATCCTTGAGAATCTGGTAATGAAAAATAATATAAATGCATTACTCAATAGAAAAACAAAAGAGGAATTACGCATATTAAGGGGCGAAGTGATAGCGGTATGATAAATGATCGTTGATCAATGATTGTGAAATTGTACAATACAACTAATATCCATGGAATTCAAATAATTCAAGAAGAATATTATAACCTGTAAGAATATCTCAAGACATTTATTCTTGTTTGTTGGACATACCTTCATGTGCACTTGTGTCTTTATTTGTCAAGGACATTAATCTCTTTTCACATCTACGCTTGTTATAATCATCCTTTTGCTTTTGGATCAAAGGCTTCATCTTATGTCCTTGAAGGTCTTCCAATAGAGTGTCATATGAAATTATGATTTCATTGAAAAATATAACAAATTAAAATGTGAAAATGATCCTTGTTCATATCTATATATAAATGCTAATATACGTTGATTCGAAACGCTTTCCATGGTTTTCGGATTATCTTTATTCACAAGGAGCATTCTTGATGGCTGTAAGCGCATTGTTGTCCATGGTACTAAAAGTTGTATCACCTGATGCACAATGGAAAACAAAGAACAAATTCAAACTTGTCGAACAGGCTCTAAGGCACATAAGTTATGGGAAATAAGCGAGAAGCTTTGTTGGACTGGCTTGAACTGAAACAATTAGGCGAACCCAGAAATATATCCATGTTCCAAGTTAGAAGATTTTTGTGATTGGAAGGAATTTTTTTTGGGCAATATCGTGTTAGATGGAGACCTGTTGCTTAGTTGGATTGGTGTAAGTTGGTAACTTGACGATACTTATGCAGAACAGATATAGGTTAAGGGGAACCTAGAAATATATCCATGCTGTTGTAATCATGAGCTGGTATCTTGATCAAGAATGACCCTTTTGATGCCCTATAACGGCATGTATCGACTATAATAGACGATACATGCCGTTGCTGCCAGTTCTACCAATGTCTACACCTCTCTTTCGCGACCGTTCTGTATAGTTCACTCAAATAATGGTCCTTTTTATCATCACTCAACCTTTAGAGGTGCACAAACAATAACTTTGTACTCCAAACTCCCCCTGGTCTTGGAGACCAGATTGAGATTCTCGGCGTTCATTGCATTCGATATCCAAACGAATCAAGTGCTCAAGGATGATAAGCTAAAGAGAACAGATATAATCAATCCTAGCATGAATTTGTTCATTGTACCATATCAGGTACAATATGTAAAACGCAAGCAGAGCATATAAAAATCTACTGCAGCAAGGATGAAATCATATACAAGTACAGAACATAAACTTTTCTAAGCATATAATACTTAAATAACAGTGCTGGGAAAGCAAAAAGATATAAAAAAAGATAAAGCACATACAATACAGCCTTCAAAATTAGAACTCCGGTTTCAGGTTCCCTCGGCTGGTATTACTATGCAGGCTCGTGTCTTCTGCAAGCTTAGTCCACAATCCTAGCAAAGGTATGCAAGTAGCATATGCAGGAACGAAACAATCAGCACAAGCACAACAAAGCAGTCTTTAGCAATATGCGATATGAACAACATTAATATTTTTCGGATTTATGGATTATTCGATTGAAGTAAGAAAAATCCTTCAAATCATTATTATCTCTTTTTCTTCTTTTGTGTTAAGCTTATCAATCTTTCTTAATAAATGATTTGCTACAAAATGGTTTTTTGGTCGATCACTATATTTCTTACTCTTTCTAGTTCTTCTTCCAAGTGCAAGATAACCCCAAGGTGTCGTGGGATTTACTTTTGAAAACAAAAAAACAACATTAGTATTTATAGTTCCAACAGCAGGTCGTTGAGGGAGTACCCCAGCAAAATTCCTCTGTTTGATACCAAAATTTCTCACCACATAACATTCGTTCAACAAAATTAAAAGATAAAAATCTCGCTTTGAGTGCAAAATTTTTCAAAAACAATCACAAACCCATTTAAATTCATGAACTGGGACCATTAGATTAGTCTCTGCCATCGACGATCAAGGACCCTATTCTCAGAATAGGTACGTGAGATGTGATGGAGAGAAAAGAGAGAGCGCAATTGAATAGGGTTTTGTGTCGATTGTTTTGAATAGGAATTCTGCGATGGCATAAATCATATCTTTAAGTGTTTGTTTTTTGTGTGTGTGTGTGTGTTATAGGTTAGATATTGTTTTGGTTGAATAGAATTTTTTTTAATCTTTTGAAATTTTTAATATTTTGCGGATATTGTTTTGTATAAGATTTTCTATTTTTTATTAGATATATAAGACATCGAATAGATTAGATATATTAAATTAGATATAATTTTTTTGTTAAAAAATTAGGATTATTTTTATTTTTATTAGATGGTTTTATCGTTTGTCATGATGATATGGTGACAATTCGACACGAAAAAAATATATTATATAATCAAATATAAATTGGATTAAATTTTTAATATTTTTTATCATATTATCATTTTATATTTTCTCTTTCACAATATCTCTATTTTACCTAATCTAATACAAACTAACTAATCTTAAAGAGGTTGCTCCGTGTTAATCAATTTCGAAGTCGTTCCATATTCAAATAGTCATAACACTCCTCTTAACCTTAAAAAACCACCCTACACACTCGCACTACTCATCGGTCACTTCACCCACAGACTCATATCATCATTTCCTCGTCATTGCTCTCCCGCCTTCGATTCATTCAAACTCACTCCAATACAAAAGTCCCTACCCCCTCTCCGCCGCCGCCACCACCGTCGCCGCCGACGCTACCACCTTCTCTCACAGTTCACATCCTCAATCAACACGGTGACTCTGACCTAGCAGAGCCGCCGGTATCCGATTCCTTTTCCCTTTACAGTTCTCTAGGTTTTGACACGAAACCCTAGTTCGAGAGTTCGTTCGATTTGTCGTGTAATCTTTCGTGTTTTGTTTTTTATGTGTGGGATGTCTGTTTTGGGGAATTGAGATTTTGATTTGGGGGTTTAGGGTTTGAGGTTATGGGTAGTGTTGGTGTTTTGTTGGGTTTTGTGGGGTTTGGGAGTGTGTTGTTGGGGGTTGATGAGTGATTTGTAGGTTTGTATGTGGTGTGGGGTGAAATGAAGGGTTTGAGTGTGGGATTGTTTGCTGCTGGATTTGTTTGTTCTGATTCTCTGTAGGTGACTTGGTTCTGGGGTCAGGTTTTTGAGGAGAAAAAAAAAATGTTATGGAAACCATAATAATGTGAGGATTATAACTTTTGACGTGTTGGTAGAGTTAATTGTTTCATATTGGTATGCGGTGTGTTGTTGTATTGTTATTGATTTTTAGAGAAGATAAGGATCATATTGGGAGTTTTCTAGCATCGGCTTGAGTTTTTTGTAGAGTGGGATCCTCGACAAAAAGGAAGTGATGGGAGGTGATTTACCCGGCTTGTTGTGATGTTGGAAAATGGTTTTTTTTATTTGTTCTAGTTTTAGTGGTGAGAGTAATTTTTGAGAGTATAATGTGCTTGTATATTCCCTCTTGCTGATTGCCTTGATGTTAATTAAAATATAGATGAATACAAGTGAAGAGGAACATCTTGCTCACTTTCCTTATTGAATTATTATTTTTTCCCTTTTTATTGGCTAGCTATTATATTGTTGGTGTTGATAAGAATGAGATTGATCCATTTTCTGACGATCCAGTTGCTTGATATTGTTGTCTTGTGTTTATCTGTTGTTCGGAAGATCCTATATATTACACCATTGGATCTTTGAGTTTTGCTCAGCTATTATGAATCTTCTTGTGTGATTTACTAAATTGAGAGAATTTAAATGTGGGTTCTATTGATTTTGTGGGTGTAGTGGCACAAGAAATGGCAATGGATATCACACAGTTGTTGTTGGCTGCACAGAATCCTAATGCTGAAATTCGAATCCCAGCTGAGGCCAGCATTAAGCAGTTCCAGGAACATAGCTTACCGAATTACCTCTTAGTGCTTTCTCATGAGCTCTCCAACAATGAAAAACCACCTGAGTCGCGTACGATGGCTGGTATTCAACTTAAAAACTCGTTTGATGCTAAAGATGCTTCACGGAAGCAGCAACTTGTCCAGCAGTGGGTGTCTATTGATGGTTCTGTGAAATCCCAAATAAAAGTTATGCTCCTAGGAACACTTGGGTCATCTCTAAAAGAAGCAAGGCACACTTCTGCTCAAGTTATTGCGAAACTTGCTTCAATTGAAATCCCAAGAAAGGAGTGGCCGGATCTGATTGGTTCATTGCTTCAAAATATGTCCATTCCTGATAGTCCTGATGGACTTAAACAGGCTACCTTGGATACTCTGGGTTATGTTTGTGAGGAGATCTCGCACGAGGAACTTGAGCAAGGAGAAGTCAACGCTGTACTTACAGCTGTCGTTCAAGGCATGAGTAGTGCACAACGTAGTGCAGATGTTCGTTTGTCAGCAACAAAGGCTTTATACAATGCTCTTGCTTTTGCACAAACTAACTTTGAAAATAAGACGGAGCGGGATTACCTTATGAAAGTAGCTTGTGAAACTGCAACTGCCAATGAGGTGGAGATTAGACTGGCTGCTTTTGAATGCCTTGTTGCAATCACATCTATGTACTATGCTGTGCTCGAACCTTACATGTCAAGCCTCTATGAACTCACCTCAAATGCAGTGAAAGGAGACGAAGAACCAGTTGCCCTTCAAGCGATTGAGTTCTGGAGCTCAATCTGCGATGAAGAGATAGAGCTTTCTGACTCGTTTGAAACTCATTCTCATTTCATTGAGAAGGCCTTGCTAGTGCTGATTGCTATGTTGTTGGAAACTTTACTGAAGCAAGAAGAAGATCAAGACCTTGATGATGGTACATGGAATCTCTCTATGGCAGGTTAGTGCTTAGTGCATTTGGCTGCACAAGTGTAAATGAAGTTGATCTGTCCCTGCTACATGATCTATTGTCAGTGTTTAATATGTTATGAGTTCTATAAGTTTATGATCTATGAGAAATTGAATACCTCATTTTTGAGTACCCTGTTTAAAACGGGAGCCTTTGGACATTGCTAAGTTAGTTAAGTTACGTTTCAGGGACCTGCCATAGTTCACCAGTCTGTACTGAAAATACATGAAGAAGCCGGATGCGGAGATATCACCTATCTCTTCGATTCTTTCTTTATGTTTAATGTACTTTGGTGAGCAGTCTGTTTGCCCTTGAAAGTCGAGGGAAATATATGAATGCTATTTATGACAAGCAGCACACATGTGACTCCTGTGTTTTATGTGCCGTAATGCTACGATAATGCACTAATGAAATTCTTGTTGCTTCTATGGGTTGCCATCGGTTCATTTAAATTCATGTTGAAAAAAATGTGTATTTGATCACAGATCCTGATGTAGGTTTAAAAGTAAATGTATGAAGTAATTCACATGGAAGTATTTGTTACATGTGTGCTTATGATGTAGCTAACTGATCAAGTGAGTCTTCAATGAATTGATTTCCTTTGGAACTGCAGGTGGGACGTGCTTAAGTCTTGTTGCAAGGACAGTTGGGGATCCCATTATTCCTCTTGTGATGCCTTTTGTGCAGGATAATGTAATGAAGCAAGACTGGCGTTGCCGTGAAGCAGCTATAAACGCTTTTGGTTTGATCCTCGAAGGACCTAGCATTGAGAAGCGTTCTCCTTGTGATCAGAGCGGCTTGGACTTCCTGCTTAATGCCTTAAAGGATGAGAACAAACATGTTAAGGCAACTACTGCTTGGACTCTCAGTCGCATATTCGAGCTATTGCACTCTCCAGGCTCAACCTTCACTGTAATTACCTCGAACAACCTCCAAAAGATCGTAACTGCATTGCTGGAGGCTATTAAGGATGTTCCAAATGTGGCTGAAAAGGTTTGTGGAGCCATCTATTTCCTTGTTCATGGATACGAAGATGCCGGATCAAGTTCGTCTCTTCTGAACCCCTTCCTCCCAGACATCATAACTTCACTCCTTGCAGCTGCTGAGCGAGTAGATGCTAGTGACTCAAAGCTAAGATCTACTGCATATGAGACCTTGAATGAGGTGGTACGCTGTTGTAATTTGCCAGAAACAGGCGGCATAATCCAAAACCTTCTCCATATTATAATGACAAAATTGAGGCAGTCTTTAGACCGTCCTATTGTTTCATCAAGCGATAGAGAGAAGCAAGGAGACGTCCATGCTTTACTGTGCGGTACCCTGCTGGTTATAATCCAGAAACTAAGCGGTTCTGATGAGACCAAGTCGATAATTCTCCATGTTGCTGACCAGATAATGGTGTTGTTTCTGCGTATCTTTGGTTGCCGTAGCTCTACAGTGCATGAGGAAGCTATGCTGGCTATTGGTGCATTAGCTTATGTAACTGGGACCGAGTTTGCAAAATATATGCCCGAGCTCTACAAGTACTTGGAGATGGGTTTGAAGAACTTTGAAGAGTACCAGGTTTGTTCAATAACGGTTGGAGTAGTTGGCGATGTTTCCCGTGCAATGGATGAGAACATTCTTACATACTGTGACGGAATCATGACATTGCTGCTCACTGACCTTGCTAGTAACGAACTCCACAGGTCAGTAAAGCCTCCAATATTCTCATGCTTCGGAGATATCGCTCTGGCTATTGGGCCCCACTTTGAGAAGTATCTGTCACATGCCATCGGCATGATGCAAGCAGCTTCTGAAGCCTGTGCTAGGATGGACACAAACGATGATGAGATGATTGAGTATGGCAATCAGCTTCGTCGCAGCATCTTTGAAGCTTACTCCGGCATTCTCCAAGGATTCAAAGGTTCAAAAGCTGAGCTAATGATTCCTCATGCTACACATCTGTTTCAGTTCCTGGAATTCGTTTCCAAGGACAAGCAGAGGTAAAAACCAGTGTCCTCTTGTCTTATTCATCATCATGGTCTTGGCTCCTTTCTATTATCTTACTGCTATTTTCTATTTAATACAGGGATGAAGATGTGACGAAAGCTGCGCTTGAAACTTTGGGAGACCTAGCGGACGTGCTTGGACAGAATATAACTGCACTCTGCAGGGATCACCCGTTTTTCGCTGGGTTTGTCTCTGAGTACCTTCACTGTAGCGATAAGCAGCTGCAGGACGTTGCAGCCTGGACTGTGGGAATGCTCAGTAAGCTTCAGGCTCCTGCTAATTGATCGATCATAGAAGACGTGTGTTCGTGCTCTCCGCTCACATATGGCTGCAGTCAGTCGTGTCTTGAGATATCTCAAGTTGTTCTTTTCCTTTCCTTTTCTTTCCTTTTCGTAATGGTAAATGATCATTTTATTTGGTCCTTTGTAGTAGCAGAAACAACGGTGTCACGGTGATTTCTCATTGCCTAGTAGAACTGTTCTTGATCTCAATGAAATGCTATGATCTTATTCTCATCGCAGAGTTGCTTCAAAGCTGTTTATTGATCCAAGTTATCTTCTGCATATGCGCTTTCGCTGTTTTTGTTCAGTTCATTACCAACTGCTCAACTCTTACCACAAGTTTCTCATGGGTAAACACAGTTGAGCATCGGCGTTGCGAGCCTTGGGCTCCATTGTGTTCGAGAATTGGCACCTCATACGTATTCACGCAAGGTACATTCAAAGGGATGCATATTAGATGAGCCTCGATGCACTTTCTTGTTTGATTATTAAAGGAAACTGGAATCGCAACAATGGTTGTCTTTCAAGTTCGCTGGACAGGTCGCAATGTCGACTGAACTGGATTTTTCAGCAGTGTGGAACTTTTGCCTGAATCAGATCAGAACCTTCGCATCAGCTATTTACATGATGCTTTCGTTATCAACAGCATCTCTCAATCAAATCATCGATACTGCAAAAGCAAAATCAATGAAGGATTCGATCTCTATAATTCATCAATGTCTTTTTTTCTCGGTAATGAAAGTAGAATTTGAGTGGAATCAATCTCGGTTCCTTAAAAGTAACTCTACTTTCTATCATGTTATTAATTACTCTCTTTGTATCATGAAAGGTGCCATACTTGCATAATCTTTATTCAAATTTTTTTTTTTTTGAAAAACTAATGTTATTACATCAAACGATGTCACAACAGATATGTTTAAGCACAAAATGAATGTATGTAACTTATGTTTATCATTGATGTTACATAGCAATTATGTATGAAACGATTTTTATCTTGTTATGACACAAATCAAATTCCATCCCAATAAACTCGTTAAGAATATTATATCTATGTAAAAATCCAAACAATAATTAGGATATTATGTTAATAACAATATCCACAAATAATCATGCAATATAATGTTACATAATATAGGATATTATACGAGATTTTTATTGTTATGCATATTTAATTATAAATTTATGATTTTATAATATCTTTTGATATCAGTCTATATCTTATTTAAATCTTCTATATAGATTATATATGCATCCCTTGAACAACAACATATTTTTTCCACATAATGATATTCATTTTGTTAAACAACACATTGCACATGATCCAAAACCGCAATTAAACTCAACAAAATTCGGCTCACTTTAACGTTTTTTTTTTTATGGGGAAGTATTAGGAGTGTATCTCCAACAACACTATTTTTGTTGTTTGATTAGTTCAGTTTTATTTTAATCATATCATGAATTAAACATCACATTTTTTTAGGGTGTATACGATGTACTGATAATTCCTTCTTCTTTATGGGCCCGATTGAGTATTTGTTGAGGTGTGGTCGTGCTATCATATGTTAATGTTTCAACTTTTGTCATATTCTCAATAATAGTGGCCATTTCCAATAATAGTCACAAAATTATTCTATTCAATATTTGCTCTAGCAAAAGTTTTTCCTGAGAAAGACATAAAAGACAAAATAAATAGTCTTCATGATAAATAAACGAGAGAATTTTAGAAGTCGAGGTTGGGGTCATATAGACGAGTTATATATCAATGTTTTTTTTTTTTTTTCTTCAAAACTTTGGAGTAGGGATAAAACGAGTACCCATTCGTCTTATTTGTTTTATAATATAATATTATCAATATATTATTTAATGTATATTTTGAAAAATTTCATAATAAAAAATTACATATCTGATTCAAAATTGAAACACATAACTTAAATCATTCATATTTTATAATAATTTCATGTAAAAATATATTTAATTATTTCATAAACAATTCAAAATTTGAATAATTTTATGACTTATTTGAGTTAGTGATGCAAATTAAATGAAACGAACCAATAATACTATATATTTCAAAGTTTGACCCATCTTATTTTCCAACTTTTATGTCTGAAATGTTATCATTTATTTACGTTGTACATACTTTTTGTCTTTAAGATCATTATCACAATTTTAGAAACAATAATCAATCTTTTAACAAAAAAAAAAAATCAAATTGCAAATCATAGTCGTTTTCTGGCCAACTTGCTTCCAATGCCAGCAAATCTACTCCTTTTAAAAACGACACTTTCGCTCCTAATCCTCATAAGCCACACACGTGCCACGAGTCCCCACCATCACAATTACCCTTCACTCTCCGACAAACCTTGTTTTTCCCTATTCATTTTTTTATTCAAAAAATAGGCGTATGTTTTATATGAATAGCCCCACACACAACGCTGGATTCTTGAGAGTCTATCGAGAAGAACTTTATCAATATATTAAAATAATCAAATATTGTTTTAAAATTTATCATGAAATATTAATGCGTAATATAAATTATCAATTTTAATATATTTATGGTTATAAGATGGCTGAATATTATTTTTTATAGAAATAAAATTCATCAAAATACGTATTAAATAATATCTATTTTGAAAATGTTAAGTATTGCATGGATGTGATGATAAAAACAGTTATCAAGTTTATCTTTTAATTATTGTTATAAAGATATAAGATAATTAGTAAATAAGAATATTTAGAAAATAATGATATTTACACATGATATTTTTATTTCTTAATACGTAATATATTCCCCTTAGTTATCTTTCTAGGTAAATTCCCTACAAGATGTAGCTATCTTTCTATTTTGTAGGGGATCTATAAATATAAGGGATTCAAGACATTGATCCTCAACTCATATTCCACACACACATAATTATTGTTGTTGTTTTTCTTTTTGGTCTTGATCATCGTCAGATGATCCCGTCATCATAATCATCATCTAAATCGTCGATTCACGATCGTACGATCTTTTAATAATTTATGGTGCAAATAATTTGCCACATCAGGTAAGGATCCTTATTCGATGACCCAAAATATCCGAAGTCAAACTAACAACAATCTTGGGGAAAACAACGTACAAAACTCGAAACACAATGGACCTTCCATATCAAGGAGGCGTAGTTTGACCGTGACCCATGATTTAGAATCGGATCGAAAACGTCAAGCAGCAACAGGTTCCCCCTTAAATCTTGTCCTTGTTCGAAAGTTTCAAAGAGGAGATGTAGAAGTCAATCATTTTCTTGATGATGTTTTTTGCCTTCATTTTCAGCTTTTTACACGCCTTGGGCCATGACTCCAAGACTTGATAAACAAGCCCGATGATTAGCGAATAAAATGAAAGCATGCCTTCTGACTTAGCTTCGATGGAGCCAAACTCTGTTCGTCTGACTTCGAATAAGTAATTCTAGATGATGCTCTACCACCTTTAGTGCTCTCTATGAACAGCTAATCTTTGGCACCTGCACATCTCCTGCCACATCAGCCCTTCGCAGCCTATAGCTCTCGTGCTCTACGCCTCACACGTAATCTAGACTTCGTAATCTTGGCTTCACCAAATCTGATAGCCTGTCAATGACTGACTGGAACTACATCATTTGTACGTGAACCACCTAAGACCATTTCACCTGATCTATCCTCGTCATCTTGGCACTCCAACATTGGTTTTCGTTTTGATTCTCGTATGACTTCCATCAAAGCACTGTCTCCTCTACCGCGTGCATCACAACCTTGTTCCCAATAAATTTAAACTGGTTGTCAACCTTCTGAGCTTTCAACACGACCATGACGCCTCTACATATCCTCATCACTCCACTTTTTACGGACATCCTGCAATACTTGGAATCTAATGCACCAATTTAGATAAGATTTTTTCTTACATTAGGAACAAATCTAACAACTCCCTAAAGTACGAATAATCCCATCAAACATCTTGATCTTGACTATTCCTATTCCAAGAACCTTGTATGTCTGACCATTACCCATTCATATGGCATTTCCAATACTAGGTACAAACTCGTGAAACAGATTCCTACTCCGGTAGACATGAAAAGAATATCATATATCAACAAACCAATCAGAATCGATACTTTTTCCTGTTGTAGAACCTTTCTGGAGATCCGATGAATCTGAGATCATGTAAAAGCTCTCCATCTTCGCTGTCGTAGTTCCTTTGTACCACATTCGCATAACTTGATTTTCTCCCTCTATTCTTGTTCTCCATACACTCCATCGTGTAATGTCCTAACTTATGACACTTATATATAGCACTCCACCAGAGTCTTATCTTTTGTCCTCCTCTTAGACTTTAACTTCGCTACTAAGCCTTCACCTCATTGATCGAAATTGGGTTTTAACTTACCCGCATCAAGCACTACAAATATCACATCCTTAACGTTCAAATTGTCTTTCTCGATAGGTAAGATTGTCTTGAGTGCAACATATGAACTTGAAAGCGACTTCAGTAAGATCAACGCTTGATCTTCCGGATCTATCTTCACTTCTAAACTAGTTAATTGAGTCACCAACCTATTGAACTCTACTATTTGAATGGTAGCGGTCGCCTTTTTCTCAATCTCTTCCCAATCTTCCTTCTCCATGCCAACGAATCTTTCGCCTTTAAGTGTCTTCGATAATCCTTACTGGATTAAGATACCCTTGATCATACTCTACCTGATACTGAAATTAGTCTTCCCATCGAACAGCTCAGTCCCGAACTTCATCGTATTCATCATCTTCTCGTCCGCGTAACTCTCCATTTCCGAAAGATTCAATCTTTATCCAAGATTCGATAAAAGAATGTAGGTGTACTTTAATGTCTTATTCTTGATGTATAAGTAAATGTTATGACAAATCAAGATTTAAAAAATGAGAAAGTGATCTGAGGTGTATGGTTGTGGCCAAAAAACTCTTGTAATGAATTTTTTATGAGTAATAGAAAAGCGCAACGGTTATCCTTTAAAAAAAACCTCGAACTCTAAAAATTTAATACGTTTTTATTGGAATTCTAATATGCCAATCGAAAAGAGGTAGTGCACTTGAATACCAATGCATATTAGAGAAAAAGATAAAAGATTCAATCTTTATCCAAGATTCGATAAAAGAATGTAGGTGTACTATAACATCTTATTCTTGATGTATAAGTTAATGTTATGACAAATCAGATTTGAGGTTTAAAAAATGAGGAAGTGATCTGAGTTGTATATTAGGTTAAGAAAAAGAATTTGAATTGGCGTACACATGGGGTTAAGAAAAATTTGAATACGTTACGTCATTATGAATAAGCTTAAAAATTTGAGTTGTCAAAAATATTAGGCAAACGAAGTGAACTTCTATGGATGTGGACGAATTCAAAGGCGAAGTAGATTCTCGTGATCGAATCTCGGTTGAAAGAGAGTGATATACTATCTTGTTTCATAATCATTGTAATGTTTTTTCTCATACCATTATTGAACATGTAATTTGAGAAATTTCGTTATTTATTTATTTAAATGATATAATTTTTTTTTTTATTGATATTCGATTATAATATATAATGTTTATTATCATCAGCGTTTTACGATTTTTCTCAAAAAATATTTGACCGTTTCGTAACATTGATCAAAACTTTGATCATGTATCCGATAAAAAAAAATTAAAAAATTATATAATTCAAGATATGAAAACCAGAGAAATTAAGCCGATGAATCAATGTAGGATATTTATAGGGAATTTCTAGAATATGTTTCTACCTCTAGAAAAATATTTTTAATCATTTTGATCTGGTTGGTAATTCTCTGTAAAAACAAAAAAACAAAACCTTTCATATCTAATTTTCCGTTCACACAAACTCCAATCCGAGACAGTAACACATCACTGCAAAAAATATAGAACTTCTCTCACATTTTATTCCCACACACCCCGCACGTGCATTTCCCCTTCCCCATCGCCGGAATCCTCTCCTCTCATCTCACTCTCATCACTCTTCCCCCAAAAAATCCCCAAAACAAATCAATCTCAACCCCAAACCCTAATTTCCCCCAAAATCCCTAAATCCACCCCTCAAATCCTCTCCAATGGGCTCCGTCACTTCAACCATGGCGGCGAAGTTTGCGTTCTTTCCACCAACGCCGCCATCGTACGGGATCTCCGTCGACGAGGCCACGGGGAAGCTGAGGATGACGGAGGTGGCGGAGAAGGAGAACGCGGATGTGCTGAAGTTGAAGACGAAGAGGGGGAACGAGGTGGTGGCGGTGATGGTGAGGGATCCGACGGCGAAGCTGACGGTGTTGTATTCCCATGGCAATGCTGCGGATATTGGGCAGATGTATGAGTTGTTCTGCGAGCTCAGTTCTCACCTGAAGGTCAATCTCATGGGGTCAGTGAGCTGAGATTTTAGGGGGATTTGAGTTTTTTTGGTGTTTGATTGTTTGAATTTGATTGAGGTGAGCTCGAGATTGTGAATTTGTTTGGGATTTAATCATTGGAGGGGATTTGATTTGAGCCTTTTTGGGTGTATGATTAGATTGAGTTGAACTTGAGCTTGAAATTTTTTTGGGTTAGGGTTTGAGATGGTCCATGAGTGACTGAGTGTTGATTTGGCTACTCATAGTGGGGTCTATTTGGTTACTTTTGATATGGGAATGTTTCTTTCTTGAATTGTGTTGATTCTTTGGTAGTAATTTGTAAGTACATGATTAGTTGTTTTTTAGTATGAACGAGGTTAATGGGTTGCCAAAAATGGGATTCTTGAGGAATTAGGAGTGATTTGGGGTTGGTTTGTTGTGTGGTGGGGAGCTGGGTTTTGATTAGTCGTACATATTTGGTAGTGCGAGAGGACTAATATCAGTACCATGTACTATATGTGGAGTCATGGATGAGCCCTTTTGATTGGTATTCATTAATGGTTCCATTACCATAAAGTAGTTCATTTTATATTGAGGATCGGCCAGGGTGGAAACTATTGCGCATAGTGCGCCATGTGGAATTTGTGATCCCTACATTTTACATGTTTAGAGGAGTACCGATGTTTTCCGTTTCGAGAACCACAAAGTCGTGAATTCATCACTTGAAATGCATATGAAAAACCGTGCACCTGCGTTACATTTAGCACATAGATACTTAAGCTGCCGCTAGAGGAGTGAATTGCTACTAGGTTGGATGCAATTTTAACCGGTGATCAAACTGGAATTACTCTTGTGACTTGTGAGTGATTATTCTTTTTCATTGTGCAGATATGATTACTCTGGTTATGGGCAGTCTACCGGGAAGGTATGCCTTGGTCATTTCAATGCGCACGTGATTCATTTATTAGCTTTTGCATATGCTGAAAATGTGATATCTTTGTTTACAGCCAAGCGAGCAGAACACATATGCAGATATAGACGCTGCATATAGATGCCTTGTTGAAAAATATGGCGTGAAGGAGGAGGATGTTATCTTGTATGGGCAGTCTGTTGGTAGTGGACCCACTCTTGATTTGGCGACTCGGCTGCCAAAGCTGAGAGCTGTGGTTCTTCACAGTCCTATTATGTCTGGGCTTCGGGTTATGTACCCAGTGAAGAGGACTTATTGGTTTGACATATACAAGGTAAGTTGTAAAACTAAAATATGATCAGCTTCTGATCATTATGGTTAAATAAGACATCTCAGAGATTTATGTCTCCTAATGAGTTGCTTTCTCTATGGTGCAGAACATTGACAAAATACCATTTGTCACCTGTCCTGTTTTGGTGATCCATGTAAGTTCACATTTTGTTTTGGCTCGTGTGCACAACCTCTTTCATTGTCTTGTAAAAGGAAATGTGTTAAAACGTGAAACTAGTGAGGGATTTTTCAGGGAAAGTATTTGTTCGTTAATGTCATTACTTGGAAATTTTGTGCTATTCAAATGTGATCATCTCTACTGAACCCAAATCCACCAAGAAAACTCAAGTGTTTGCTGAAATTCTATCCGTAACCAACAATACGAGTATGAACATAACTAAAGTCTATTGGCTCTTTCTCATGTTGCCTGTACCAACATATTCCCTTCCGTTTATCCTTATTGTTTTATAATAGGGATCAAATTACCACGGTTTGAGATCTTGAAAAAGAAGAAAGAGCTTTAGGGAACCAGTAATACAGGAATGTGTGCGCTGTGTGGAGTAGAATCTTTGAGGAGGCACCTGTATCTTATGTTTAATCTATAGATAGATCGGTAAGACTTGTATCAGTTATCTCTGGCCCAATTCTCAACTGACAGTATCTTGTGCCATTGGGAACTGTGCTGTAAATGGTGGACAGTTCTTGGCTAGTAGTAAGTAGGGAACCAAAGACCAATTCATTCCATTCTGCTATACACGAACAAGATTATTATACAGCACATGCATATCCTTTTCCTATAATGTCTTTATGACACATGTCATGAATGGTCAAACTCGAAGTTATATTTCTATTCCGAGAAATGGGCATTGGACTCCATGATTCTTTACCATGTCATGGGCTAGGAAGTTTGTTTCTTGATGATTTCATTTTCATCTTTTTTAAGTGAAACCGACAATAGTTCCCTTGAATTGTGGAGAAATTAGAAATTTGCACTATTTGAGAAAGTGGAAGACTTGTGCTGGTTCAACAACTTAAGTCACAAGTATTGGAATTTCCTTACTTTTATGCTTCCTTAGAAAATTCAGCAGAATACAGCTTTGCTGCAAGTCATGGAGGTTTCAATATGCATTCGTATATCTTTGTTTTTTGGAAATCATAAATTAACTTGTTCTAGAATTGACATTTTCAGTCACAATTTGGCTGCTTGAACTCATATGAAGTTATTACATTCTATAAAGTCTGGCTAAATGGTAAAAACTGATTTCACTCTCAACAGATTGCTTATGGCATGACGAATTCTATTTGAAATATACTACTGTGGGAGTCTGGAGCCAGGAATGATGAGAGCTATGAACTTGCATATGTGGATTATTAGATTTTTTTTTATGGAAGCACATCCTTGGTATTCTTATGGAAGCATGTGCCGTCTGGGATCGATTTGACTTCTGATTCTGTCATCTTGATTTGCTGGTACTTGCAGGGAACAGCTGACGAGGTGGTGGATTGGATTCATGGAAAAGAGCTATGGGAACACTGTAAAGAAAAATATGAGCCATTGTGGATTAATGGAGGCAACCATTGCGACCTGGAGCTCTTCCCAGATTATATCAAGCATCTCAAGAAGTTCATACAAGTTATTGAAAAAACTCCACGTACAAACCATGTAATCAGTCAACCTGTCGAGAAGTCGGATAATCCACGAAGCAGTACAGATTGCAGAGATAAAACGAGACCAAGTGTTGATCAGAGGGAGATGCCACGAGCTAGCGTGGAGAGTAAAGAGAAGTCCAGGAAAAGCACGAACCAGCGTGTAAAATCAAGAGCAAGCACTGACAAAAGAGAGAAATCAAGGAAGAGCGTGGACTTGCCTTCTAGAGTAAGCAACAGTATCGAACGGCCTGACAAAGCAAGAAACAGTGTTGACAGGTCAGTCTTAACCTGGGATACTTATTTAGATACTACCTCCGTCCCAACAGAATTATAATCGATTGATTTAACATGATAATTAATGTGTGTGTTTATTTTTGATGTAAAAATCATTTTGTCCTTTGACTTATGTAAGTGAGAGAAGTGATAAAAAAATTAGTAGGATGAGTTTATGTGATACAAAATAAAAAGTAAGGATGCTTTAATATTTTTGTAAAAAAAGGATTTTCAAATGAGATAAAATTGTAATTTATTTGGGACATCACAATATAGAAAGGGTTTGTAATTCTTTTGAGACGGCTGCTAATTTTTTTTCCAGTCCCTATCATTCTTTGACTTGCTTTCTTTCGGGTGTGCCTTTTTATTCCCAAGTCCCACCATTCTTGAAATGTCCTTGTTTGATAATTGATCCAAATTAGGCCTCTTGGGCAGAGCGAATCAGTTAGCCGCTTAGCAGCGCATGTTATCCAGAATTGTAGGTTTTGCATGTTACACCTAGGGATAGCAATGGGACAGGTTCAGGTCGAGGACTATAACCCAATCCCCAAACCCAATCGGGTATTAAAATCCTATACCCAAGGGCCAAACCCGTCCCGATCGGGTTCGGGGATACCTTCGAAGCTAATGATTTGAAAAAAAATTGAAAAATAAATAAATAAATGCACTAATATGTTTTGACACAATTAATTCGAATTACAAAAAACATCAATCTCAATCTCTTAAAAAAACACACTAAACTTTTTATAACTTAAAAGCCGAATCATGATAACATTTTCTAAATTAAAGCAACAAAATTAAATCATAAACAAGTTGATTTATTGTTTCAATCATATATAATATGTTGAAGTTAATTTAAATACTATGAATAATTATGGGTAATGACCTATTGACAAGATAAAATGGGTATTGGGTTTGGGGATATTTTTAAATTCAGGTCGGGTTTGGGACGGGTATGACAATCCAAAAATCCGCCCCAAACCCGAATTTGTAATTTCGGGAATCCCCGAATCCAAACCCGGACCCGGTGAACTCGGGTTTGGTGAACTCGGGTTTTACCCGTGTTATCAGGTCTGGGTTTGGGGATACCCATCGGGTACGGGTTCTATTGTCATCCCTAATTACACCATCTATGTGAGGGTCCACTGTGCCCCCTGGAATTCAAGGGCGTGTGGATTTCCACTGGACTCTGACATGGAAAATAACACTGCATATGCATAACAGCAAAACCAATGATAACTTTTCCTTGTAAAAGATTAGTAGGTGCAACTTGATATGTTTCAGTTAATGGACAGTTGAATTCTTCTGCAGCAGGTTTGGAGAAATGATAAGGTCCGTGGGGTTGTGCAACATAGATTGTTTCAGGCCAACAACGACCAGGGTATGAAACCGAGAACCTCAAGAGACGAGTTCAAGATACGGAAGGGTCTGTGATGTATATTAATGTGATAGTTTGAAGACCGGAGGGAGCAGTATAGTGCTGCTCCATTTATACCCAAATCGGGGAAACTGGCTGGTATAATTGGTGATGTATTGTGCTTTATTGGTTAGTTTGTGTGGGGAATGTAACGGGTGATTAATTTATCCTTGGAGGGGTGGTGTATTATAAATTGGTTTGTTTCATCTGTTGAAATTAATAAAAGTTTCATCAACACCTCTTTGTACAAGCAGCAACTACATGATGAATTTTGATGGTTGGTTCTAATGTGTTCGTAATTGCATTGGTGTTTGACTATGAGCGAATTCCCGGTTTGTGTACGGAAAGATTTGGTTGCATTGGTGATTCGCTGTTAAAAGTGAGATGATTTGCGTAATTTTCTGGTTTTAGGTTACAACTCAATCAAGTGATGATTCAACATGTACCAGAAAAGGTATTTTGTGTTATAAGGATAGGGACTACCTGATATGATGTTGAACAAGCCTATTGAAACATTCGAGATACATATGTCAATCGATTTGTTACAATTCGAGTGTGAAGAGCAGGTCTCTCTCTCTCTGTTTGAGTTTCTGCCCAATTCGAGTAACGACGACTGTAGATTCACAAGTTTTAGAAAGTAATAGACAAATAATTTCTGCTCCACAAATTTGATTATCTCCCCTTTAATCCAACCCAAAAAGCTGATAACAGTTCTACAAATAGAGCCTGCAGCATCTTCGAATTTTATCACAAAGGAAATAACGCACTATCATGAATACATATACAACTTCTGCAATTTCAGGCAGCTATATAATGTTACAGAGATCCTAAGAGGTATTGTGTATTCCAGTGAATGTACAAAATCCTACACGCAGGTTCTGTCAACTCAACGGAACTATGGTTCAGTACCGGAGCTGTGTGAGGATGCCTCTAGTGCTTGAAGCACCCTCTCTTCAGATACATTTCATCTAGTCTAAGAACCTTCGTCTTCAGATGTTATGAACACCTGGGGACACCTCAAGAAGCAAGTATCTGAGATGAGCAGACGATGCGCCCCCATGAGACACTGCTCATAACCAACACCAGCAGTAACTTCAGAAAAGTATGCCTCCTAGCACCATTGTGACATTCAAAGAATAGATTCAATAACCAAGTCGGTCATTCAATGAAGTCCGTCCATCGCCTGACTGTCCTGAAAACCAACATTCATGGGTCTAAAGGTTAGCCTCATTAAAAAGGAAAATACAGCAGAAAAGATGTGTTCAGCCTCATAGAATTCATCAAATTTACCTTCAGGAGGTGCCCACGATTCAAAATCAGGATTTTTCTGCAAGAAAGACGGCTTCCCAGGACCAAGTACTCTTCTAGGCTTCTTATTATCTTGTCCAGGTTCATCTTGGTTGCTACTCTCCTGACCATTCAACATTGCTTCTTCATCAAGATCATAGTATCCTCTTTTATGTTTCAACAGGAGGGCTATAGCATCTTCTGCTGCCATTTCAGCTCCAGATGATGAGGTTTTCACCTGTTCAGACCCTTGAATATCACTTCCCTTGACCTGCTTCTTTTTCCTAATAATCAAACCCGGTGCTGCATTTTCAAGCCCTCCATCTGACTCGCTGTTGGCCAAAATTTTATTTCGATCTTTGTAATCAACAAAACCATCGCTGGCATGTTCATCTCCCCTGGATTCTGATCGTTGAGAAGACTCCTTTTTCTCGTCTTCTACCGCCCCAAGCCATTGAGGTTTTATAGGATTATACACAACTGCATTGCTATCCTTTGTATTGGCAACAACGGTATTGTTATTAGCCGTATTGGCAACAATGGATTCCTCGGTAACTTCAGGTACTTCAACAACTTCTGCAGTTGCGTCGGGTGTTACCCCAACCACAGCTGAGCTATTGGATGGCTTATGAGGTTTCTTGCTCACGCTTGCTTTTGTTTCTTCAGCGGTAGCTTTCCTTGCATTATCACTATTAGCATTAGGACCTGAAGAAGTTTCAGGTTCCTTGAAGACGAGTTGTTGTGCTGCTGTCTCCCTTTTCTTTGCAGCTTCTCCAGTAGGGTCAGCAAGCTTCAACAAGTAAAGAACTCTATTCAACTCGGTTTGTAGAGTTGATAACTCCTCCTGCAGCTTTCTGGTTATGTCGAGCACTGAATGAGAACAAGCCGTCAGCAGCATGACTAAAGATTTGCATCTTTACTAGAAAAGACGCTAAAAAATAAAAATGATGAACTGATTTACAATAATACAAAACGGTCTACTTTAATAACAAGCACCACTTAATACTTCATGCCTAGAAAGTGGCGATGGAAATGGAAAAGTAGAATCACTTACCAAGCTGAGATGATAACCCAGTCATGTATGCATCAAGTGCATCACCACTCTCTGCTTCTATTTGAGGTTCGGTGATCTTGTTTTTCTCATCCAAAAGAGCCTTTTGCTTCTCTTCCATCTCTTTCATAATAGAATCTTTCTTATCAAGCAGAGACTCCGCAGTTTCAACTGTTTGAACAATCCCAGTTTTGTTCACAGACAGCTGCTTCTTTGTCCGGTCATAAAACTCATCATCATCGCTGTTCAAAAAAACAGCACAGGTAAAAAAAAAAGGATGTGAAATCCCAACTCACACTTTTCATTAAGTAGAAAAATCCACGAAATTGATTCCATATTATGAGGGATAATCAACAATTATACAGATAGCTCATATGAAGAAAAGTTTGAACCGACGAAGAAAACGCTTGATCACAACAACATTCATCATATTTATAGAACAAGCATAGAACCCTGAGACTATGAAAAGAGAACTACAAATGCACAAAACAATTCATACCAAAAACAAGGTAATGCAAACACTTTATTGGGACTATTCCTAGGACAATAAGAAGTGTTCTATTTAAAAGAAAAATGTACCTCATGATATCTTCTTCTTCTTCAGCCGCTCCCTTCCCTCTAGCTCGAGAACTCTTTCCTGACCGTGCACCAACGCTTTCTCGAATACTATCATTCAGAGTCTCCTCCAAGTTATCAAGCTCCTCCATTAACTGCATAATACGAAATAAAATGTGTTCCAACGAAATAAATAAGTCCCCATATAACTAGTAATGGTCCAACAGAGTCGCATCCTGTTCAGCAGCATGTTGCCAATGATCAGAATGACAACTGATAGAGAGGAGAAAAAACCAAAAAGAATTTTTAAAGCTGCAAAAGGTTCTTACCTGGGATATTCTTTGCTCATTCCTAGCAATTTGGGTTTGTTGCCCTTGAGTCAACCCTCCTTGAGCAATATCTTTAGCACGAATTGCGTCAATCTCTTTCTTCATATGAGCTATCTGTATCACCAGGGCCATCCATTAGAACTAAATCATCAAACTCATGATTTATAGATGCTTTATCCTCCAAATGTCCTCACCAATAAATCCCAAAAGGAATTGAGACTAAGATTTTATCATACTACTAACAGGAACATAGGCCTCATGATTATGATGAAATATACTCCCAAACGCAATCAAAGATAAACTGTGGCTATACAGAAACCATAGAACTGTAATATTTTATGCCATCAATTGTGAAAAACAACCCAGAAATTCTAGAAAAACGAATGGACTTACCTTCTCCAGCCTCTTTAAAACTTTAGTGCGAGTTTTATCCTGCTTTTCAGTGAGCTCGCCTTTGTATGTTTGCCAGGTTATCTCCTCAGCGTCATCCTGCAAATCCATAGATACAACATGAAGAACAATAAAGAGTTGAAAACACAACATCCATTACTTCACGAAGCCAAATCACAGTGCACAGTATGAGAGGTGAACCAGATATTCTTAGCATAAATGAAATCATTCCAAGTTCCAACAGCCACCTAAATCATCTTGAAGAAGGCGTGAAATAACTCTCCAATGAGTTAAACATGATCAAGTGCTCTGGCAAAAGATTTACCTCAGCTTCTTCTATAGCGTCCTCTCCCATCCCCCAGGAGACACCGTCTGCCAAAGCCGCATCCTCTTTGGCTCTACGGAGAGATGCTTCCCGGTCTCGCTTCTCTTGTTGCAAATTAGAATATCTAATACTTGTCAAATCCTTTTCCTGAAGTACAGATAAGCCACATCAGTAATCCACACAAGTCACGTACATTTTCTGATATGGAAACAGATGCATCTGAAGAGCACACTTCATAACAAAATATATGCATCCATGAATTTAAAAAAAATAATAATAAAGAAGAAAAGAAATATAGCAGACTTACAGGAGGCATCAACTCTTCTGGGCCTTCAAATATATACAACCGCGATGAACTGCAGAAGAATTATAAAACAGTTAGGTTTGGAATAAAAGGAAAATTAAGTCTACTACTCCTCACATATGCATCATACAATAATTGAATGGGTCAATTATAGTCTCTCTCTTTCCTTTCGTAAGTTATACTCTATCTCTTTCCTTTCTTAAGTAAAGGCTGACAAAATCGAGCTATAAAATCCTTCATCGAGCGTCGATAAGATTCGTCAACTATGCATTAAGAAATGATGATCGGATTAATGTTTTGATGGATAGGATCAAGGAGGAAATTGCTCGCGGTATTCGTGAAAAAGCGAAATTATCCTTAAATCACCGCTATGCATTAGGTAATGGGAGGTCCTCCTTACTTCCGACAAGCATAATCTACATTCTACATTGAATTAAACATATCTAGTTTACTCTGAAGTGAGGAATAAATTAACTGAATTACAAATAAAGTAGTAGCTAGCTGCTTACAGGCCAAAACGGACGATATCACCAACATGTAACTCTACATATATCTTCGGCTTCACCTAATGAAGAAAACCAAACAATAGTCAGACAAAAAATCAACATAATTTCTGCATCAAGGAGAGGCGACTTTTACACAATAGTTTTTCTGACACTGAAAACATATCAACATTTTTGCGTGGCAAGTAATTAAAAACATTCTAAGCCAATACCTGCATTTTGTTGATAGAAGTTCCATGAGTGCTTCCTAGGTCATATAGATATGCTTCGCCACTTCCCTTAAACTGAAGCACTAGAATACAAGAGAACATCACAGATATGTGAATTTCGACTTGTATGAACTGGGCATATGCCACAATGAAAAAATTGCAGGCCATAGTTACCTGTTGGTACCAAAATAAACATACAACAATGGGCCTAGGATAGAAGGCCACATGACACCTCATGAATGACCAAGTCACTCCTATTCTAAGAAAAGAGCAAGTGTCAACCATTCAAAAAATGAATAGTATCTTATAAATATCCTCATTTACTACAAGAAAATGGAGCATACTCTGCAATCATTTATTGGGCATTTCTTTTACCATTCATTTATTGGGCATTTAATATTACTGATTTAAGCATCGAGACTGATCCCCTAGGAAACCTCCTCAGGCCCGACTCACCGATCTGTTGTTTCCTGATCAGATTGCAGGCGAAGAGTGCGGACCAAGATCCATCAACAAAAGAGCACCACATAAATACTTAGGGTCACAAACCAGGCTCCCTACTCGTTTTCACACAAACACTGACGCAATTGTAATGGAGGCAGTACTGAGTACAGGTGAAAAAGGTCTACTGGGGAATCACCTTATAGCCTACCATTTGGAATCGAGGCAGTAGTATCAGTAGAGATCGAGCATCCGAGCCCAAGGATGATGGGTTTTCTTGCTTGAAAGAACCTACACCTGATAAGGGAGAAGCTTGATTTCCTAGGAGAAAAGCGGGAGAAAGTTCTGCTTACTGTCCGAGCATACCATAAAAACTCACCAGTTACTTCAACAAAAGGCCAAACCCCGAACTTTCAAGCTGGGAGATTTGCTCCTCAGGAAAGCAGAGTTTGAGGTCAGGCGAACTAGTGGGAACCTTGCTGACAAGTGGGAAGGGCCTTACTGAGTGAGTGCCGTGAAGATTTGGGGGACATACAAGCTGGCTCAACTCAATGGTCACGAATTACGAAGGACCTTCAACGGAGATGATCTAAGAATATATTATCCATGAGAAACTAAAAAAAAACCCTAATCGAGATACCTAAAAGGTCATGAACCGATTTTATCCTTGGCAAACTGAATGGAAGCTCAAATCATTTCTTTTACATTTATTTTCTACGGTTCGAGAAGGAAACGTTGGTCGCTTATGATCAGGGATCATGTTGAGTAATGGGGGAGATTCAACCTGAGCTGCCCGGTCCTAGAGAGCCCGAAAAGCCGCGTCCGAGTTCTCGGCAAGTAAGCAGAGCTCGGAAACTCTACTAGTGGATCTAATGTATCAGGAAAGATTTCAGAAGATGAGAGTGATGATTATGCTTTCACTGGAGGACTGACTTGGCGACAAGTTAAAGACGGTCATGATGCGGACCTTTAACCAAGGAGGAGCTCTAGATCTATTAGAGTTACATACTAAAGAGAACAAAAACCATTGTTGCTTCGAAAGGAAAGAGTCCAGCGTCCGAGAGTTCTAAGAAAAAGGACATTGGATCATCATCAGATTCATCAAAGGGGGAAATAGAGCCTGGCATACCACTCATTGATTATTACAAAACATCGGAGTCGGGCGAAGCAGATGGAGAAGAAATGATTGAAGATGAATATTAGAGTAGATTTAATCTTTATTTCGCAAAAAAATATTCATTTCACGTTTTCAATCTTTTATGTTTAAGTTTTGTATATTTTTCTATGAGATTTTTAATCATTTCAATATCATATTTCATTTACTTATATACCAGTTCAAACTATATCCGATATTCATACATATCTATCGCAGCCTGAAATATTTTCTGGAATCTACTCTACCATTATTCATTGGGCATTCAACCCTACTAACTTAAGCATCGAAGCTGTCCCCAAGAAAAGCTCCTCAGACCCGATTGACTGGTCTGTTGTTTCCTAGTGTGATTGCAGGCTAAAAGTGCGGACCAAGACCCACCAACAAAAAACACTACCACATAAATACTTGAGCTTACTTACACATCCTCCTTATCCGTTTTCACAAAACATTACCCATATAATTAGACACACCTATACATGCCAAGTTCTCACCTAACTCAACCCCTGA
This sequence comes from Drosera capensis, assembly GCA_001925005.1. Lineage (NCBI taxonomy): Eukaryota > Viridiplantae > Streptophyta > Magnoliopsida > Caryophyllales > Droseraceae > Drosera > Drosera capensis. The sequence continues at coordinate 41,767 of LIEC01012286.1, forward strand.
AACCTCTATCACATTACATTTCACACCATTTCCTCGTCCATATGAGATCTACTTATCTTTGCTTTAATTCATCACCTCTATTCTTTTTCTTCTTACGGAAAAAAGAACAGAACTTCCAATCTTGTGAGCAGTGATTAGTGAGCATGAGGGCAAGTCATGATCCTGCATTACACCCACTATGATCCCATGCCAACTAATGAAAGAGCTAAATTCGCATACATCAGAGAGCAATCCGATACACCTAAAACCCCTAAAACACATTGATCTCACTATTCACATCAATATCAAACCTCAACAAACAAAAATCGAGAGCAGCGCTCTTACCAGCATGAAACCGGGAAATAGTTGGATGCTCGAGCACGAAATCGCAACTTTCCGCCCGTCCAAACATATACGCTCCTTTCTCAGCCCTACACAATCACAAAACAACCCCAAATCAATCACCACGGTCGATCACCACCAAACGCACAAAACATAAACCAAACCCTCACACGTCGAGCTGATCGATGATGGTCCCATCCTTGAGCACTTCCAGGTAAAACGGGTGAGCCGGAGCATCACTCCACGGAGGAACCGTGTAGGGGATTGGGATCGGAGTCGGGATTTTGTTGTCGGATTGGTTAGGGATTTGGGGAGGAGGCGGTGGAGGGGGCATGGGAGTGGTGGAATTTGATGGTGGCTCCATGGCTGTGGAGGTGGTTGAGGAGGAAAGGTCTTGTGTTGGGGCGTCTAGTGTTGCGGTGGTGGCGGCGGAAGAGGATGGGACGGTGGGTGGTGGCGGCGGCGGATCCATGGAAGTCGTCATCGGAGAAGTTACGGGAGAGGCGCAATTTGATTCGGTTCGGCGAGGGCCGACGGTGTATTTCTATGTTTAAAATTTGGGAGAACTTATGAATGTAATAAGATATCTTAGTTTGTGTGAATTTGATTTTACGTACGTTTACTTTGGAATTACGATGGAGTATATGAAATACTTAATTGATTAAGATGATGAGCAATTCGTTATTTTTATCATTACAATGAATTCTCTAAAAATAGAAAAAAATTACAATAAATTCTTTAAAGAAAAAAATGGATATTTTTCTTTTCTTATCATGTTTGTTAGTTTGATGGGATAATAAAGAAATGGATTTAGAAAATATGGTGAGATTTGAAAGAAAAGAAAACATATTTTCATAAAAATCTTTTTATTTTTTATATTATTTTTGATATTATCTCAGAATTTATTTTAATATAACAGATAAATAGATAATATAATCTTAAAACGATTCTCTGTTTTCTTTTACTCTCATCTTACAAGCAACACAAGAGAAAATTATATTAATTCTCTTTTATCAACTCACAAGTATTTAAAAACATTTTCTTTTCTTTCATTCCTTTTGTTTCCTAACACAATCATTTCCATTCTTTTTTGTTTTTTTCTTTCAAAACTCACCAACATAGCGTAACATGATTGATGGGCCTTAAAACGAAACAATATGTTATCGGTTCACATATAGCACACATATAGAATCCAGGTTCGAATGAGATAGGTAATGAATATTGATTTGGAAACCAAATTTTACTATTTGGAAACCATGAATAAAATGTTATCGTAAGTAGCGTTTTAGGTTTTTTTTTTCCTTAAGTAAAGCATGGGGCCCATAGCGTTTTTAGTTTTCTTTTTTTCCTTAGTAAAGCATTGTTTGTTAATGTGCTTTAGGTTTCTTTTTTTAAAAAAAATCATTAAACTCCAAACTTTAATATCTATATTTTATTAATCATAATTTTTGATCGTGATTCAAATTAATTTGACTCAATACTAAAAAATGATCGGCTCAATTTTCTCTACAAAACAATACCAATCTTGGATATCTTTTTTTTAAAAAAAAGATCCATGGATTTTTTTTCTTTTGAATTATTGGTTCGATTTTTTTTATTAAACAATGCTAATAATGAGTAACTTTTGACGACATCGTAATGAAGATACCAAAAAAATATTGTTTCAAATTTATCATAAGATATGCATGATTCTTTAAAAGAAACAAATATATCCATAATTGGTTTTATTTTGTATAGAAAATTAATCCTATCATTTTTTACTATTGAATTGAATTAATGCAGACCACGATTTCAAAATAAAAGATTGATATTAAAGTTTCGTGCTTTAGGTTAAAAAAATCCTACAGCGCATCAAAGAGTTGTGCTTTACTAAGAGGTAAAAAGAAACATAAGACGTTTCAAACCCCAACATTTTATTATTAGATTTTCATTCAGCAATTTTTCGTTTTCAAATAGCAATTGCGAGATAGACACAGTCCAAGTGTTTATATCATATCACGATAGAAAGTAATACTCTTTAAGCTTAAAAAGATTATGAAGTGTTGTTTTTTTGGGCATATGCATGAGTAGGCCTTGAATCTTCTTGCACAAAAGTAGTGATGTATGCAGTAAAAGCCACCAACACATTTCTCAAATAAAAAGCATTGAATCACAAGTAATAATCTTCTACAATTGTGAAATCTACAAGATGCTCTCAACAAAGAAAGCAACTGTTTTCAGCCTTGTGATCCATCATACACCGCCTGGATGCAACCAAATCAGCAACATTCTGTACAAAGAATTCCATCAACGAATTTCTACAAAAGACAAGCCAACTTCTCTTTACTCTACACCAGAAGTACACGATATTACGACCATAATAAATTTATCCAATGATACACAGGAAAAGCGCATCCGATGAGGAAATAATGATCAGGCAACCTATGGCATGGCATGATAAGCAGAATGAACCTTCGTTTCCAACATGGAAACATACTTGTCCAGCATTGTGATCACAGCTTCAAGCTCTGTGACTTGCTGTTCTATTGAATCAATCTGCTTGACATATTCATCGAAGCCACTGCTCTTGCATTTCAACTGCTCCACGAAAACCCTCAAACCAGAAGCAACATCTCCAAAACCATCGTACTCATCCGCCACTTTGAGATTCATTTTCTCCAAAAGCTCAAGCAAGTTGTTTGTTCCCTGTGGAACATTTTAAGCAGTTTAGCAGCAGTTAGGATCACAGGTAACTCTAGCACCATAATATTGATCAAAGTTAGGGAGAAAAAGGGAGGGAAAATCAAGTGAATGCAAGCATAAAGCTACAATATAACAAAGCAAACATAGTAACAGGTGATGTTTGAGTGTATTCAAGCCTTCAACGCTTAATGGATGTCACGACCTTCTAAGCGGAGTCTTTTATTCAGCACATTTATCTAAAAGATGGTGAGTACGAGCTTGACCCAATGTCCGGGTTTAACAGTGCACACCAGATTGTTATTTGTTAACAGTTACAGGTTTCAACCTCATACAAAGGAAGCAACCCACATAACTGACCTCTCAGAGATTACATACACGAGTAGAGGCTACCAATATGATTTTGTAAGGTTGCCCACATAAGTTTTGGTTATACATCCTATATATCACATTTTTATTTCATCTTGTTGATTAAAAAAATAAAAAAGTCGAATTGAATTCTGATGTATGTAAGGAACAAAATAAACAAAAAATAGAAGCAGTACAAATGCATATTCCTTTTTTATTATTGAATACTAAAAAAAAAAGTCAATTAAGAAAAGATGAGTAGGTATAACTTCTTAGATAGTCACTCATTGACTCTCGTATCTAATAAGTTATACCTACTACTACCTTCCAAAAATTGATACTACCTTCCAAAAATTGATCAAAGTTAATTGGAAGTTTGATTTCTATATAATGAATATACCAAGATTCAACAAAACAGTGAAGTCCTGAAGTTCTATTCTCTTATAGAAATATAATAAAATAAGAATTGCTTCCTTTATTGATTTTTTATTTCTCTTTTTATAAGTAATTGTCGATTCTTATCTGAAGTCATTCAATCCTTTTTTCTTTTAAAGGATTTTGGCTTAGTAGCAAGTAAATTGGAGTAAAATAATTTTGGTCAATTTGTTTAATCATATAACAAAAGAGTACGGAAATGAGATTCCGATTTTCAAATTCCATATGACTTGTAGGTTGCCCAAAAAAGGAAGATCTCCATGACTGAGTGTGAATAAGCATAATTGTAGGGCGACAAACAAAAATTCACAAATAAGAATAGAACCATGCACGACCATTGAAAGAGTCTGATTTACAAGAATGAATTTTTCAAGATACTAAGAGCTTTACTCATTGATGGTCGCATTCCTTATAATGCAAGTAAATTCTCCATGCAAGGGCATCTAAAGACACTAGACTGTTTGCAACACTTAACCTTTGTATCTCAGATAGTTCACAGTAAAAGCATCCCCAGGAAGATTACAATTACTTATCGATCATGTGTAGCAAGAAACTTTTCTCCAGGCTGAAGGATAAACTTATACAATTAACTTGAACAAGAAATTATGGGAAGCCATATCAGTGTCCAAGACATGCTAAAATTATAGAAGCGTCAACAACTTTAAGATGACCTTTGATTTTTTAAAAAAAACACCCTTTTCATTTGCAACAAACAGCAAGATGAAATATTCTCATACAAACCCTACTCTGGTGAACTTTGATGCCCTGTGCACACATGTGCCCAACCAGACACATGCGCCCAACCACACACATATGCCAGTCCAGGATTAGTCTCCTAAAACCAGGGCACACGATCACGATCCACACTTTCAAAGCTTCATAGCAACCAAATTGCCCTGAACAATAATACAACTCTAACTTTTGATCGCTTCAAAATACTGATTATTTATTCAAGAAACGAGCGATTCAAGAAGCTAAATTAGAGTGCCAAACAGCCCACAGCATGAACCAGAATAGAAGAGCTTGCCCCACTCATGAGTAAATCTTTCATAGTAGTCTCATAAGACCGTACATCTTTCTTGATATATCCAGATGTAGGAGCATAAACTAAAACATTCTGGAGCTACGAAGCAAAGATAGTTATTAAATCGTTAGCAACGCATAAAAACATTCTTCCTAGAGTAGCGGTTAATATGAATAAAAAAAACTCTGTTATAACGATTTTTGTCTATTCAATGTACAGTACTGATGGAGAAATACATAAGAGTTGAACGTAGTGAAATAAGAAATGAAAAGATTTTGTTCTTCGTCGTTAGGTTCTTCTCTCCAGCGGAACAACAGGGCCATGTTGCTCATTACTAAACTTGTTGAAGAGATAAAATAGAACCAGCATATCTCTCTTTGATCAGAGACTCTGAATGAATCATCAGAAAAAGAATTAGAAGATGTATTCTGAAAAAAGAAAACTTCCATCAAATAAAAACAAATGAATCTCATAAAGATTCTCGTAGAGTTGAAAATGAAGTTTTCATTCTGTCCATGCCAGATCATGAATTAGTAACTGCATCCAATCTCCAAAAAAATCCCAATTTTTTTCATTTTTTTTTAAATAGAATATTTAAGGGCTCTCCATGAATAGGATCAAACCTTAGTCCATGGTATTTCCATGAGATTCCTTTTTCTTATTCTTAAGCTAGTCCCCGAGAGAGTTTAGTTAATCCATGATTTATCTTTCCTTGTTTCCTTTTCGTTTGTTTCAAGAAAAGAAAGAAATAGATCGTTCACTTCTGATTCTTTTGTTTTCTATTGATTCTTTTCTGATCGAGATTTATGGATCCTTGGTTCTAGGTGGCTCTATAGATCCTGTTCATGGATTAACGAGAATGTGCAAAAGCTCTATTTTTCTTTGTCATTTTCTTAGTCTCTTTCTTTTTATCTATGGCACCCTCATGCCCTTTGGAAGCATCCACTACTTCGGAACATAAATTGAAAGCCATATTTTCACCCTTAAATTTTCGGCATGCCCCTAATAACCAATGGATCGCACGGACTTGTCCTTGTGTGTATTCTATAGGAATGGGAACTTGACGAGTCGACCCGCGTACACGTCTTGCTTTTAGTACCATCTCGGGAATTATTCTACCTATTGCTTGGCGTAAAACAGATAGTGCTTTTTTCTGTCTTTTGTTTAATGTTTTTCAGGGCTTGATAGCGTATTTGATAAGCCAATCCTTTTTTTCTGTGTTTTAGAATACGGTTAACCAACATGATAACTAAGTGAATAAGAGAAAGTGTCTTGGATTTTGTAGTTGTTTCTTCTGCAGTAACTCGACAAGACATGAGCATGAAAGGGCTTTAAGAATTTGTTTCTCTTTATATGGGTTAAAATCACTTCTTTTGTTTTGGCTTTTTGACCCCATATTTAGAACACCCTTGTTGCTGATCCGCCAGCATCTAGGGGTCCTCAAACAATGTTGATATTTTTCACCTCATACGGTTCCTCGTTCAATTTTTTTGACGTCATTGGATCCCTTTCCTCGTTCGAGAATCTCCTCCCTTCTTTCATTCCGTCCCGAGAAGAGTAAGGTAAATTGGACCAATTCCGTCATGTTTTCATGTTCCAATTAAACACTTTTTTTTCCTCAAAGGAGAAGGTTATTCTTTCAAACATATGCGGATCCAACCACGATCTTATAATAAGAACAAGAGATCTTTCTTGATCAATCCACCTGCCCCTCATTCTTCGATCAATCAGAAAAATCATTCTTCAATCAATCATATGCTTTTTTTCTTCTATTTTTCCCTCTTTCTTCTTTTTTTCTTCTAGCTATAATCTCTGAACGAGTCAAACATACACCCTAGCACATCTTCCTCGTCCTTACGGGCATCCCAAAAAACGGGCCATTTCAAAGTGACTTATTTGTCACTATTGTTTCTAAATTCTTATACGGAAATACTTTAACATTGTAAGACCATGTAAGATAAAAGATGTCCATCAAAATCTTACATCCAGACTCAGATAGAGTATTGATATTTGACATTTACCATTTTTGAAACCAAAATCTCATGTACAAATCCGACTAAAACTCCATCAAAAACTTTGTTTCTTTCTTCTCAATTTCGTCGGCTGATTCCAAATAGCTTTCTATTTTGACAAAAAATTTCGCATGTTCTTTCGTCAATTTATTTGAATAGAACTGGATACGACGAACCGCCCGTAAGTCCTCCTCATCTAACTCATCCAAATAGATAGGCTTCTCGAAAAAAAACGGGTTGTCTTTATCTTTAAGAGGCCCATTTTAAACAAGAACGAAGTCGTATGACCACATGCCAAAAAAGGTCGACTCGACACCATATCTTATTATAATATCTTTTCAAGAATCCATTTAACCTTCGAAATCGTTAGGAATTTCCTTTGTTTTTATCATTGTTAATGTTGTCAGTGTTCTTCTCATCATAACCACAGTAATTACGGATCAGCCTAGATCTTTTACAAAATTTACGAACAAAGGATCTTCTTTTCATATTTGTTTTTCCTCACTTTACTTCTTAATGTGATATCTTTCTTTTCTTAATAAGAAAGCTAAATAAAAACTGAACTAAATGATCAACGAAGCGAAATCTTATGAAGTATTCTACTCCAAAGAATAATGAAATGAGTCAAATTAAGATTTCGATCAAAGCACCCTTTTTATATCCTTTTTTTTATTTGATAGAATATGTATATATAAAGAATCTTTTCAACTTGATTTGTTAGCAGGTATTTAACTCTTTCATTCAACTCCTTTTTTCGAGTTGGAAGTTTCTATAATTATCCAATCCCTTCCCCATACCTAATTTATCGATCTCAATTTGATTCTTCAAGATTAAGATCAAAATATCATAAATCCGTGAAGGAGTACGATTGTGAGAAAGCCCACTATACGTCCTTTGAGGTTCATAGTTATAGCTTTTCGGTTAGGAGAGATGGCTGAGTAGACGAAAGCGACGGATTGCCAATTCGTTGTACATTTGTACCGAGGGTTTGAATCCCTCTCTTTCTGTTTTTCTTCTAGACTTTCTATTTCTATTGGATTTCATTAATCTTTTGAATCTCTTTCCAGTGCTTTTTCGAGTTAAAGGTATAGAGACAAACCCTACGATAATTCCTCAAGACAGTCAAGCTCCCCTTTTTCTTTATTCTTGGTCCAGGATTACGTCGTGGGTCATTAAATACGAATCTGAAGATGAAAAGAGAAAAAAGAATGTAACTACTGGCATATTTTAAGACTTGTTTGATCTTCTAGTAGAATTCATTATCTTTTTATTCATCATCCGAGGATGATAGATCAGAATCTCATGATTGCTCAGTGGGGTATTCACTGGAATACTCAGTCAATGTCAAACTCTCGTTTTCCAATGGTGCATCACTAACAAAAAAAAAAAGAAGAAGGATATATACCAACGAAGATACCAAAAAGTACATAAAAAGAAACTGAAACAATCTTTAGAGTTACGATAAAATAAACTCCAATAATTGAACCAATGGAGCTTCGACGGGTGATATCAATAGAAACTCCAGTAAGGGACAAGCACTGATTTTTAGCTTCATCAAGGTCTTGACTAGGGGATTCGGTCAGGTCTTCAAATTGTTTCATAGTTTGTTCAAATTGTATACTAGTCGAGTAATACCTAAGATCATCATCCTGATTATACTTGTTAAACTTCAATTCGTAATAGCAGAACACCTTCCAATAGGAATATGAGTCAGCAGAAGGTGACTCCCAAACTTCTGACCACCGTGAGTCCCAATCCGGGGACCAAACAAATTTCCATTTATTATCCCAGAAATAATTTGCTTTTTGAAAAATACTTTTTATCATTTTTATTTACCAGATGAGTTATATATAGATGGATATATCCATTTCATGTGAAACCAAATCTTCTATGGAGTCCTTTCGATTTAGAGCTTTTTAGTATTAGTAAAAGGAGAACAATTCTTTCAATGATTAGCCATGTCCTTGTTTATGTTTTTGGTTCAAACAAATTACTAGAATTCGTACCCCAACGGATCAGCACCCTTACCCATCACCTCGTCCATTAAGCCTAAAATCACAATCCACAACCTACCCAATACAACAACAATCCTCCACAAAAAGCAGTCAAAATCGTGATTTCACAAACTCAACAAACCAAAACCACACTATCTCAAATCCGCATCCGAAAACCCGTACCTCACAATCCAATATAATCAGAGGACAGTACCTTATCACACAAACAGCAACTCCAAACCACAACACAACAGAACAGGATCAATCGCCAAACAACACAAAGCAATTTAGGGATTTAGAACAGAGAAGACATATACCTGAAGCTCGGATTTGACGACTGAGGAGACGGCGGCGAAGAGACCGCCGAGCGCGTCGGCCAAATCGTCTTTTGCTTCTTGATTCTTCTTTTCCTCGCTCATTGATACTTCGATTTGGTCAATTAGGTCGCTAGATTTGCGATAAAGAAGGTGAATTCGGCGAGGGTTCGTCCGCGGCAAGGTTCGAGGGAGTGGAGGAGTCGTCTGTTTGGTTTGCCGCGGCTGCCGGCGACAACAACCATTAGTATTGAAGAGTGCGGCAGACACTGTTCTGTGTTTGTTTTGGGGATGGGTTTAATTTAGATGATTAATTAATCCCGTGATCAATTATTTCTATCATTTCAAAATAAAGAAAATATTTAATCTTTGTTATTAATGAACATAAAAATCAACTTTTGGGCTGAGAGAATTACCCATAAGTTATATTATATTTTATTAATTATTTATATGTTATATTGTAAAATTTTTATTATTAATTAATTTAAAAATTCAAATTATGATCTGATTTGTCCTCAACCAAAATAAAAAAATCATTTATAATAATAGATTACAACATACAATAATTATAGTAAAACCTTAAAAATCTAACTGATGTCACCGGCATTACGGATAAGTTATATTTTATTTCATTAATTATTTATATTTTTATATTGTAAATTTTTTATTACTAATTAATTTAAAAATTCAAATTATGATCTGATTTGCCCTCAACCGAAATAAGAAAATCATTTATAATAATAGATTACAACATACAATAATCATAGTAAAACCTTAAAAATCTAACTGATGTCACCAGTGGCAGTCATCGTCATCATGTGCACGTTTTTTATTGCCGGTTCAAAGAGTGTTCGAATATCCAAATACAGTATGTATGTTCTAAAATAGTGCTGCAAATAACAACTCGTATTGTTTAGTAAATATGCATATTGTTTCAAAAATGACATAGAACATGTTACCCTTGATGATTGTCTCCTCGTCGTTGATCGTCACCCTATATTTATTACTCTATTCGATATACTGTTTATTGCCCGCATGACCCTAATCTCGACGTAGGGACGCACTATATAAAACTTTAGAGAGCCCACATATAAAACTTCAGTTTCGGGGGTGAACCTTTCCCTGACATGCAGCAAAAGTGAGTCGTTATCCATGCTGAAGGACCATTTTTCCCGTTTCGGTATCCTTTCTTCCATTTATAGGAAGAAAATTGGCAACAATGACTAATTTTCCAGTCATGATGTACAGAGGAGGGTGATTCTAGAGCTCCACCATCACCCTCTGAAGGCCTCTAGGGGTCGGAGGATAATCCAGCAATCCTCCAGTGGCCAAGTCCAAAAAACTTGTATATGATCTCGATGCCATGTCTGAAAAAATCACATTACATGATTTCATGTCGAGCCACACGAAAAGAAAGAGTACATATCGAATAAAAAACAATCGTGCAAATTTAATGCCTGAAAAACAATCGTGCAAATATAATACTCCATAGCAAATAAGATTTCAATATTCTTACCATTCTTAACCGGAGAGAAAAAAGAAAATTGAAGTACTTGATTAATTAGCAAATTAAGGAGAATGTATTGGATTGAAAGACAAATCAGACAAAGTAAGATTTTTTTTTTCAAAAAATGAAACAATCCATAAAAAAATATTCTATTTCACTAATTCGTAATTCGAAAAGAAAAAGCACACTAATTTACACTTTTGGGTTTAGGGACTATGATGATAGTATTATAT
>LIEC01012286.1:52653-103599 GCA_001925005.1 Drosera capensis
CGATGATGAGATGATTGAGTATGGCAATCAGCTTCGTCGCAGCATCTTTGAAGCTTACTCCGGCATTCTCCAAGGATTCAAAGGTTCAAAAGCTGAGCTAATGATTCCTCATGCTACGCATCTGTTTCAGTTCCTGGAATTCGTTTCCAAGGATAAGCAGAGGTAAAAACCAGTGTCCTCTTGTCTTATTCATCATCATGGTCGTAGCTCCATTCAATTATCTTACTGCTATTTCCTATTTAATACAGAGATGAAGATGTGACGAAAGCTGCGCTTGAAACTTTGGGAGACGTAGCGGATGTGCTTGGACAGAATATAACTGCACTCTGCAGGGATCACCCGTTTTTTGCTGGGTTTGTCTCCGAGTACCTTCACTGTAGCGATAAGCAGCTGCAGGACGTAGCAGCCTGGACTGTGGGAATGCTCAGTAAGCTTCAGGCTCCTGCTAATTGATCGATCATAGGCGACATGTGTTCGTGCTCTCCGCTCACATATGGCTGCAGCCAGTTGTGTCTTGAGATATCTCAGGTTGTTCTTTTCCTTTTCTTTTCTTTCGTTTTTGTAATGGTAAATGATCATTTTATTTGGTCCTTTGTAGTAGTAGAAACTACGGTGTCACGGTGATTTCTCATTGCCTTGTGGAACTGTTCTTGATCTCAATGAAATGCTATGATCTTATTGTCATCGTAGAGTTGCTTCAAAGCTGTTTATTGATCCGAGTTATCTTCTGCATATGCACTTCGCTGCTTTTGTTCCGTTCATTAGCAACTGCTCAACGCTTACCACACGGTTCTCATGGTTAAACACAGTTGAGCATCGGCGTTCCAGCCTTGGGCTCCATGTGTTCGAGAATTGGCACCTCATACATATTCACGCAAGGTACATTCAAAGAGATGCATATTAGATGAGCCTCGATGCACTTTCTTGTTTGATTATAGATACTGGAATCGCAACCATGGTTGCCTTTCAAGTTCGTTTGACAGGTCGCAATGTCGACTGAACTGGGCAGTGTGGAACTTTTGCCCGAATCAGATCAGAACCTTTGCAGCAGCTATTTACATGATGCTCTTGTTATCAACAGCATCTCTCAATCAAAATCAATAAGGATTCGATCTCTATAATTCTTCAGTCTTTTTTGTCGGTAATGTAAGTAGAAGTTGGGTGGAATCAATCTCGGTTCCATAAGGTATTATTTTTTACTCCGTTCCATTTAAATTGTAACGGTTTGAGCCGACACGATAACTTATCTCTGTGTTGAATTACTAAGGAATAATAATTTTATTCTTATGAGTATGTGAGATAAAAGAGTGAAAAAAAAAAGAAAAAGAAATGGTGATGAATGAATTGATATGATATAAAATAGGGATATTTTTATTTTTTTTATGTCAAATATGAAAATATTATAATTTAAATGAGACGTTTTCAAAAAAGTATCATAATTTGTATGGGAAAAAAAAATATCATGTTATTAATTACTCTCTTCTAATAATGGAAGGTGCAAACACTTGCTATAATCTATATCAAAATTTATTTTTAAACACTAATGTTATTACATCAAACAATGTCACAAAAAGATATCTTTAAGTAGAAAGAATGAATGTTTGTAACTTATGTTATCATTGATACTACATAACAATTATAACAATCCAATCTAATATAAATTTAATTAAACAATTTCTTTTTCATATCAAACCAATTTTATATCAAACCACATGATGACAAATGATAAACCATCTAATATTCTAATCTAATGCATATCTAATCATCATGAGTCTATCCTTACTTAGAAAATAAGCTTCTATATAATAACAAAAATAAAATAAAAAATAAAAATATCATCACAATCTCGCATCGTCTGCAGACGTATAGGAAGAAAACAAAATTTACAAAATTTATAAAATATCAAAATGAATAAATAAATAAATAACTATTCAAACAAAAATTACAAAATATTAAAATAAAAAATAAAAAATAAAAACAAAACAAAATATCTAAAGTCAATAAAAAAAATTCTTTGACAAAACAATAAGAACTAACCTGAAAGCCAAAAAATAATTTAATATATATTATCTTTTATATACACAGATACTCATAATGATCCATTATTAATTTAATACATCTTAAAAATTAAAAATATTTTATATGTCATAGATACATATGTGAATCAATTATTTTGAAATATTTGTTGATATTGTGATTTCTTGTCCCATATAAGGTACGAATCAGTATTCTGATTATATAAAAACGATTTTGATTGTGTTACGACACAAATCAAATTCTATCACAACAAACCCGTTAAGAATATTATATCTAGATAAAAGGTCCAATATTTATGATGTTATAATATCTTTTCATATCAATTTATATCTTATTTAAATATTCTATGCAGGTTTATTTATGCATCCCTTGAATAACAAGGTATTTATTTCCACATAATGATATTCATTTGTTAAACAACATATTGCACATGATCCAAAATCACAATTAAACTCAACAAAATTTGGCTCACTTGGACGTTTTTATGGGAAAGTATTAGGAACATCTTCCGATGTACCTTTAACAATTTCTTGTTGTTTGATTGATTGAGTTAAAACAATTCTAATTTCTAAACAATTTATTTTAATTATCCCATCATTTAAACATCATATTTTTTAAGAGGATGTACACCCTTAGCGTGTATTAATAATTTCGTTTTTTATGGGACCGAGTATTTGTTGAGGTGTGGTCGTGCATCAAATGTTAATGTTTCAACTTTTGTCATATTCTCAATAATAGTGGCCTCTAAATTGTCAACATCACAAAATTATTCTATTCGATATTTGCTGTAGAAAAAGTTTTTCCTGAAAGGAAGACATAAAAGACAAAATAAAGTCTTTATGAGAAACAAATGAGAGAATTCTCGAAGTCTGAGGTTGTATATCAATGAACTAATTTTTTTTTTATCAAAACTTTAAAATAGGGATAAAAAAATATTCATTTTATTTCATTTATTTTACAGAAATATATTATAAATATATTATTTAATATTTATTTTGAAAAATTTTATTATGTAAAAAATTTTATTATGTAAGAAATTACGTCATTAATTCAGAATTGAAACATATAACTTACATTAAATATCCATATCTCTAATTATAAGAAATTATGTCATTTTTTCTATCCCAATCCATATGTCCATCATATTTTGTATCCCTACAAAAAAAAACCCAACTTGAAGAGAATGAAAAACATATTTTTTAGACCATATTTATCATTATTTTAAATTAGTTATTATTATAAAAAAGAGTGATCATAATTTAAAATAAATTTTCAAATTTATAAAATATTAATTTTAATTAAAATTAAAAACATATTTTTATTAAAAAAATTATTTATTTTTATTAATGAAAAAATTCATTTGAAGGCTTTTATATCACAAATCATGTATAAAAATATTAATAATAAACATGGATATGAAAAAATTTATATATAAATAATTTAAAATTTATAAGGAAAAGATGTAAAAAATCTGTTAGATCACCGGTATGAAATATCAAATCCCTATATAAAAAGAATAATATTATATTATTATATAATAAAAATAGTGATAGAAAAACTATTATGAATCATCTCATTATCACAACTTTAGAAACGATAATCAATCTTTTAACAAAATAAAATCAAATTTCGAATCATAGTCGTTTTCTGGCCAACTTGCTTCTAAAGCCAGCAAATCTACACCTTTTACAAACGACACTTTCGCTCATAATCCTCATAATAATATCAACAACATTTAATAAACATCAGCCACGCACGTGTCACGAGTCCCCACTATCACCATTACCCTTCGCTCTCCGACAAACCGTGTTTTTCCCTACTCATTTTTTTTAAGACAGGAGTACCTTTTTTTTTTAAAAAAAAAAAAAAAAAAAAAGACAGATCGTAAACAATTTATCAAGAAAAACTTTAACCAATCTGACATTATAATGAAAAATCAGGAAGTTATACATAACGTTAAGCAAGGTGAAATTATAAACCATCCATTCTTTTAATACCCATATATGCAGGAGATTATCAAGCTATTCATGGAACGATGGAAACTGAAACAAAAAGGCCTTTGGTTTGGAGAGACTGGTTGAGTTGGATGGTGTAAAAGACTCAATTTTGCTTTGGTTTATGAGGTGTGGATGGAAAAAAATAAGAGATGTTTCATGGTGAAGTCCCAGAATTTGAATGCAGTATGAGAGCGAATTGTTTCCTACGATGTGCTTTAATGTCTTTTTCTTAATGCATAAGTAAATGTTAAAATAGATCAGGTTTGAGGTTTAAAAAATGAGGAAGTGATGTGGGCCGGATGGATATGGAACTCTTGTAGTGAATTTTTTATGAGTAATAGAAAAGCGCAACGGTTATCCCACAAAAAAAACTTCAAAACTCTAAAAATTAATACGTCTTCATTGTAATTCTAATATGGTAATTGAAAAGTGATAGTGCACTTGAATACTCATGCATATTTGAAAAAAGGAAATTGAGTTGACATACATATTCAGTTGAGATAAAATTAAGTACGTTTCGTGATTATGAAAATAAACTACAAAATTTGAGAAGAGGAATTTGAGTTATCGAAAATATTAGGCAAACGAAGTGAACTTGTACGGATGTGGATGAAATCAAAAGAGAAGCGGATTCTCGTTATGGAATCTTGGTTGAAAGAGACTGATATATTATATACGTCCCGTGATCATTATAATATTTTTCTTCCATTGTATTATGAGTTTCATTATTTATTTAACCGTCATGATTTAAATTTTTTATTCGCACATGATTATAGTAGACGACGTATATTATCATTAAGATTTCATATTTTTTTAAAAAAAAACAATGCTTGATTATTTTGTAATATCGATTAAAATTTTTATCGTCATGCATTCCGATAAAAAAATATAATTTTTTTAAACGAAAAGAATAGTTGATAATAGCCTGAAATTAGAAAACTATATAATTCAAGATATGAAAACCAGAGAAATTAAGCGGATGAATCGATGTAGCGTATTTATGGGGAATTTTTAGAATATGTTTGTACCTCTAGAATTTTTTAATTATTTTAATCTCCTTGATAATTCAGAAAAAAGAAAAAAATAACCTTCCATATCTAATTTTCCGTTCACTCACACTCCAATCCGAGACAGCAACACATCACTGGGAAAAATATAGAACTTCACTCACATTTCATTCCCACACACCCCACACGTGCCTTTCCCCTTCCCCATTGCCGGAATCCTCTCCCCTCATCTCACTCTCATCACTCTCCCCCAAAAAATCCCCAAATCAAATCAATCTCAACCCCAAACCCTAATTTCCCCAAAGTCCCCAAATCCACCCCTCAAATCCCTTCCAATGGGCTCCGTCACCTCAACGATGGCGGCGAAGTTCGCGTTCTTCCCACCGACGCCGCCGTCGTACGGGATCACCGTCGAGGATGCCACGGGGAAGCTTCGGATGACGGAGGTGGCGGAGAAGGAGAACGCCGACGTGTTGAGGCTGAAGACTAAGAGAGGGAACGAGGTGGTGGCGGTGATGGTGAGGAATCCGACGGCCAAGCTCACGGTGTTGTATTCGCATGGGAATGCGGCGGATATTGGGCAGATGTATGAGTTGTTCTGCGAGCTCAGTTCTCACCTCAGGGTCAATCTGATGGGGTCAGTGGGCTGAGATTTTAGGGGATTTGATTCGATTTGAGTTGTTTTGGTGTTTGATTGTTTGAATTTGATTGAGGTGAGCTGGTGATTGTGAATTTGTTTGGGATTTAATCATTGGAGGGGATTTGATTTAAGTTATTCTGGGTGGATGATTAGATTGAATTGGATTGAGATGAACTTGAGCTTGAAAATATTTTGGGTTAGGGTTTGAGATGGTCCATGAGTGACCGAGTGTTGATTTGGGTACTCATAGTGGGGTCTATTTGGTTACTTTTTATATTGAAATATTTCTTTCTTGAATTGTGTTGATTCTTTTGTAGTAATTTGTAAGTACATGTTTAGTTGTTTTTTAGTGTGAACGAGGTTAATGGGTTGCTAAAAATGGGATTTTTGAGAAATTAGGAGTGATTTGGGGTTTGTTAGTTGTGTAGTGGGGAGCAGGGTTTTGATTGGTGGTTCATATTTGGTAGTGCGAGAGGACTAATATCAGTACCATGCACTATATGTGGAGTCATGGAGGAGCCCTTTTGATTTGCATTCATTAATGGTTCCATTACTATAAAGTCGTTCATTTTATATTGAGGATCGGCCAGGATGGAAACTATTGTGCATAGTGCGCCATGTGGAATTTGTGATCCCTACCTTTTATATGGATATTGTGTTTAGAGGAGTAGCCGATGTTTTTCGTTTCAAGAACCACAAAGTTGTGAATTTATCACTTGAAATACATATCACAAACCGTGCCCCGCATTACCCGTATTTAGCAAATAGATACTTCAGCTGCGGCTAGAGGAGTGAATTGCTACTAGGTTGGATGCAATTTTAACCGGTGATCAGACAGGAATCACTTTTGTGACTTGTGAGTGATTGTTCTTTTTCATTGTGCAGATATGATTACTCTGGGTATGGGCAGTCTACCGGGAAGGTTTGCCTTGGTCATTTCAATATGTGCACGATTCATTTATAAGCTTTTGCATATGCTGAAAATGTGATGTCTTGGTTTACAGCCAAGCGAGCAGAACACGTATGCGGATATAGAGGCTGCATATAGATGCCTTGTTGAAAAATATGGCGTAAACGAGGAGGATGTTATCTTGTATGGGCAGTCTGTTGGTAGTGGACCCACTCTTGATTTGGCGACTCGGCTGCCAAAGCAGAGAGCTGTGGTTCTTCACAGTCCTATTATGTCCGGGCTTCGGGTTATGTACCCAGTGAAGAGGACTTATTGGTTTGACATATACAAAGTAAGTTGTAAAACTAAAATATGATCAGCTTCTGATCATTATGGTTAAATAAGACATCTCAGAGATTTATGTCTCCTAATGAGATGCTTTCTCTATGGTGCAGAACATTGACAAAATACCATTCGTCACCTGTCCTGTTTTGGTGATCCATGTAAGTTCACATTTTGTTTTGGCTTGTGTGCACAAACCCTTTCATTGTCTTGTAAAAGAAATTGCGTTAAAACTTGAAACTAGTGAGGGATGAATGTTGATCGTATACCCTTTCAGAGAACGTATTTGTTCGCCAATGTCATTCCTTGGCAATTTCCTTTTATTCAAATGTGATCATCTCTACTGAACCCAAATCAGACGAGAAAACTCAAGTGTTGGTTGAAATTCTGTCTCCGTAACCAACAATATGAGTATGAACATAACTAAAGTCTCTTGGCTCTTTGTCATGTTGGCTGTACCAACATCCTTATTGTTTTTTAGGGATCAAATTACTGCAGTTTGAGATCTTGAAAAAGAAAGAGTTTTAGGGAGCCAGTAATACAGGAATGTGTGCGCTGTGTGGAGTAGAATCATTGAGGAGGCACCTGTATCTTATGTTTAATTTAGAGAGATCGGTACGACTTGTATCAGTTATCTCTGGCCCAATTCTCAACTGTCATAGTATCTTGTGCCATTGGGAACTGTGCTGTAAATAGTGGACGGTACTTGGCTAGTAGTAAGCAGGCAACCAAAGACCAATTCATTCCATTGTGCTATACACAAACAAGATTATTATACGGCACATGTATATGCTTTTCCTATAATGTCTTGTGACATGCCATGAATGGTCAAACTCGGAAGTTAGATTTCTATTTCGAGAAATGGGCATTGGACCCCAGGATTCTACACCATGACATGGGCTAGGAAGTTTGTTTCTTGATGATTTCATTTTCATCTTTTTAAGTGAAACCGACAATAGTTCCCTTGAATTGTGGAGAAATTAGAAATTTGCAGTATTTGAGAAAGTGGAAGACTTGTCCTGGTCCAACAACTTTACGTCATAAGTATTGGAATTTCCATACTATTATGTTTCCTTAAAAAGGAAAGGTCGTATGGTTGTCGAATTCAACAGACTAAAGCTTTGCTGCAAGTCATGGAAGTTTCAATATGCATTCGTATATCTTTGTTTTATGGAAATCATAAATTACTTGTTCTAGAATTAACATTTTCAGTCACAATTTGACTGCTTGAACTCATATGAAGTTATTACATTCTATAAAGTCTGGCTAAATGGTAAAAACTGATTCGACTCTTAACAGATTGCTTATGGCATGATGAATTCTATTTGAAATATACTACTGCAGGAGTCTGGACCCAGGAATGATGGGAGCTATGAACTTGCATTCTCCACTGTTATGTCGATTATTAGATTTCTTATGGAAGCATATCCTTGGTATTCTTATTGAAGCATGTGCCATCTAGGATCGATCTGACTTCTGATTCTGTCATCTTAATTTGCTGGTGCGTGCAGGGAACAGCTGACGAGGTGGTGGATTGGACTCATGGCAAAGAGCTATGGGAACACTGCAAAGAAAAATATGAACCATTGTGGATCAATGGAGGCAACCATTGCGACCTGGAGCTCTTCCCAGATTATATCAAGCATCTCAAGAAGTTCATACAAGTTATTGAAAAAACTCCACGTACAAATCATGTAATCAGTCAATCTGTCGAGAAGTTGGATAATCCACGAAGCAGTACAGATTGCAGAGATAAAGCGAGACCAAGTGTTGATCAGAGGAAGATGCCACAAGCTAGCGTTGAGAGTAAAGAGACGTCCAGGAAAAGCACGGACCGGCGAGTAAAATCAAGAGCAAGCACCGACAAAAGAGAGAAGTCAAGGAAGAGTGTGGACTTGCCTTCTAGAGTAAGCACCAGTAGCGAGCAGCCTGACAAAGCAAGAAACAGTGTTGACAGGTCAGTCTTAACGTGGGATACTTATTTAGATAGTATTTCAGTCACAACAGAATTGCAACCGATTGACTTGACGGGATAATTTATGTGTGTTGGTTTTTGTTGTAAAGATCATTTTGTTCTTTAACTTGTGTGAATGAAAGAAGTGAGAAAAAAAAAAGATGAAAAAAAAGTAGTGGGATGAGTTGATGTGATATAAAATAATAAGTAGAGATGTTTTGATATTTTTTCTTTTTAGGAAAACAAGTTTTCAAATGAGATAAAGTTATAATTTATTATAGAAATCTTATTGTAGAAAGTGTTGCAATTGCATTGTTATTCCCAAGTCCCAACCATTCTTTGACTTGCCCTTTGACTTGCTTTCTTTCGGGTGTGCATTTTTATTCCCAAGTCCAACCATTCTTGAAATGTCCTTGTTTGATAATTGATCCAAATCAGGCCTCTTGGGCAGAGCGAATCAGTTAGCGGCTTAGCAGCGCACGTTATCCAGAATTGTAGGTTTTGCATGTTAGACCTAGGAATGGCAATGGGACGGGTTTGGGTCGGGGACTATACTCCCCAAACCTTAAACCCAAAACCGATCCCCAAACCTGATCGGGTATCAAAATCCTATACTTAAAAGGCCAAACCTGACCCGATTGGGTTCAGGGATACCCACGGGGAACCCAAACCCGAAACTAATGATTTGGAAAAAATTTGAAAAAAGAATAACAAAATAAATGAACTAGCATGTTATAAAAATGACACAATTAATTCGAATTACAAAAAACATCGATGTCAAACTCTTAAAAAAAAACACAATAAACTTTTTATAAGTTAAAAGTCGAATCATGATAACATTTTCTAAATTAAAGCAACAAAATTAAATCATAAACAAGTGGATTTATTGTTTCAATCATGTATAAGATGTTGAAGATAATTTAAATATTATGAATAATTATGGGTAATGACATATTGACAAGATAAATGGGTATTGGGTTTGGGGATGTTTCCAAATTCGGGTCGAGTTCAGGGTGGGTATGACAATCCCAAAAGTCGCCTCAAACCCGAATTTATAATTTCGGTATAATTTCGGGTATCCCCGGATCCAAACCCAAACCTGGTGAACTCGGGTTTTACCCGCTTTGACCGGGTTCGGGTTTGGGGATACCCATCTTGTACGGGTTCTATTGCACCTGGAATTCAAGGGCGTGTGGATTTCCACTGGACTGTTAAATGGAAAATAACACTGCATATGCATAACAGCAAAACCAATGATAACTTTTCCTTGTAAAGGATTAGTAGGTGCAACTTGGTATGTTTCAGTTAATTGACAGTTGAATTCTTCTGCGGCAGGTTTGGAGAAATGATAAGGTCCGTGGGATTGGGCAACATAGATTGTTTCAGGCCGACAACGACCAGGGTATGAAACCGAGAACCTCAAGATACGAGTGCAGTTCAGGATACGGAAGGGTCTGTGATGTATATTAATGTGATAGTTTGAAGACCCGTGGGAGCAGAATGCTGCTCCATTTATACTCAAATTGGGGAAACTGGCTGGTATAATTGGTGATGTATTGTGCTTTATTGGTTAGTTTGTGTGGAATGTAATGGGTGATTAATTTATCCTTGGAGGGGTGGTGTATTACAAATTGGTTTGTTTCATCTGTTGAAATTAATAAAAGTTACAATGTTATGTATCGACCTCCCTTGGCCATCAACACCTCTTTGTACAAGCAGCAACTACATGATGAATTTTGATGGTTGGTTCTAGTGTCCTAGTAATTGCATTGGTGTTCGACTATGAGCGAATTCCCGGTTTGTGTCGGGAAAGATGTTGAACAAGCCTATTGAAACATATGCCAATCGATTTGTTACAATTCTTCCCAATTCGAGTGATGTCGACTGTAGATCCACAAGTTTTGGATAGTAATTGATGAATACTTTCTACTCCGCAAGTTTGATTATCTCCCCTTTAATCCAACCCAAAAAGCTGATAACAGTTCTACAAATCGAGTTGCAGCATCTTCGAATTTTATCACAAAGAAAATAACGCACTATCACGCATACATATACGACTTATGCAATTTCGGGCAGCGATATAATGTTACAGAGATCCTAAGAGGTATTGTGTATTCCAGTGCATGTACAAAATCCCACATGTAGGTTCAGTCAACTCAACGGAACTATGATTGTCAGTGTATCAGAGGTGTGTGCGGATGCTTCTAATGCTCGACGCACGAGAGAGAGCGATGCCATCTAGTCTAAGAACCTTCGTCTTCAGATGTTTTGAACACCTGGGGACACCTCAAGAAGCAAGCATCTGGGATGAGCAGACTATATGCCCCTATGAGACACTGTTCATAACCAACACTAGCAGTGACTTGACATAAGTACACCTCCTAGCACCATTGCGACATTCAAAGAATACGATTCAATACCCAGGTCGGTCATTCAATGAAGTCCGTCCATCGCTTGATTGTCCTGAAAACCAGCATTCATGGGTCTGAAGGTCGGTCTCATTAAAAAGAAATACTGCAGAAAAGATGTGTCAAGCCTCATAGAATTCATCAAATTTACCTTCAGGAGGTGCCCACGATTCAAAATCAGAATTTTCTGCAAGAAAGACGGCTTTTCAGGACTAAGAACTCTTCTAGGCTTCTTATTATCTTGTCCAGGTTCATCTTGGTTGCTACTCCCCTCACCATTCAACATTGCTTCTTCATCAAGATCATAGTACCCTCTTTTATGTTTCAACAGGAGGGCTATAGCATCTTCTGCTGCCATTTCAGCTCCAGATGATGAGGTTTTCACCTGTTCAGACCCTTGAATATTACTTCCCTTGACCTGCTTCGTTTTCCTAATTATCAAACCCGGAGCTGCGTTTTCAAGCCCTCCAATCTGACTTGCTGTTGGCCAAAATTTTATTTCGATCTTTGTAATCAACAAAACCATTGCTGGCATGTGCATCTACCCGGGACTCTGATTGTAGAGACTCTTCCTTTTTCTCATCTTCTACCGCCCCAAGCCATTGAGGCTTCATAGGATTATACACAACGGAATTGTTATCGGTTGTATTGGCAACAACGGTATTGCTATTGGTTGTATTGGGAACAACGGTTCCACGGCAACTTCAGGTACTTAAGCAACTTCTGCAGTTGCGTCGGGTTTTACCCCAACTACAGCAAAGCTATTGGATGACTAATAAGGTTTCTTTCTCACACTTTGGTTTCTTCGGGGTTAGTTTTCCTCCCATTATAAATATTAGCATTAGGACCTGAAGAAGTTTCAGGTTCCTTGTGCTACTGTCTCCCTTTTCTTTGCAGCTTCTCCAGTAGGGTCAGCAAGCTTCAGCAAGTAAAGAACTCTATTCAACTCGGTTTGTAGAGTCGATAACTCCTCCTGCAGCTTTTTGGTTCTGTCGAGCACTGAATGAGAGCAAACCATCGGCAGCATGACTAAAGATTTTTATCTTCAGAAGAAAAGAAGACAGAAGATAAAAATAATGATCTGATCAATTATAATACAAAATGGACCTCTTTTAGAACAAGCTGTTAAACATTGCACTGTAACGCACCACGCTTGAGGAAGCACAGCGCACGCCTACGCCTGAGGAAGAGCAGCACGCCTGTGCGCATCGGCTACAACAAGCCTATGTGGGTCCACGTCGTCGTGTACATATATCCTGATAGTTTTGTATAGGATTATCATCAGGCAAATACACATGTTATCAAAAAAATCAAACAAAACTACTTACAAATTTTACATGGTATCAGAGTGAAGGAGGTTCATCTTGGATCAGAGCAGATCCGTTAGACCGACCCGCAGAGGATCCACTAGCCGCAGCCACGATGTCAGATCTGAAGGCGTCCGCCGCCGCTAGCATCACCCAAGTCCACGGAATTAGACCTTCAGATCCATCGGCAAAGCAACGCACGGTGTCGCCTAACGCCGCTCCAGGCCTCAGCCACTAGACAACCGCCCCGATTCCCAACATCGCCGCAGCCAAGCCACGATCTCGTCGTCGTTGATAATATTTCTCGGTCCGATATCGCCGAAGGGTTAATCTTGGCGTCTTGTAGTAACCCTTTCATGCTTCTCGGTCATCATTGTCGCCGTTGATAACATTTCGCGATCCGATCGACGGTGGAATTACCAAGATCGATGATTTGGTGGGTTAAGAGTGAGGTTAGGAGGAAGAAGAGAGGAGACAGGAGACTTAGAAAACTATGATAAGCCTAAAAGTCTTGGGCCTGGATTAGAAGCCCAGTCTAGGTGCAACACGAGTGCTTGATCCATCATAATCTTGGGCCTCGATTAGAAGCTCAGTCTAGGAGTTTGACCGGTGCTAGTTCCACTTCGATAGTTTTGAGTACAGGCCATTCAAGGTCCTTTCTTTGCTTCTCAAGTCCAAGCCCAGTCCAGTCCGGCAACTACCCAGAGTTTCCCAACGTCTCGGTGAGCTTTCCTCCGCTCTCACCACCAAGCCCATGCCGGTCCTCACTCGTCGGATCGACTGTTGCGTCTCTAAACCATGTCAGAGGATAACAAAGGGACCGTCGATGCCTCTTCTTCGCTATTTCCCTTCACAACCGAGCAGTACAACCAGCTCTTGGCACTCATCAACCCTAATATGGTCCATTCGGTCCAGCTAGCCCATTCGACATAGTCAGCCCTTTTCGCAGGTATGACTGAAATCTGTAATCCTTGAATTATAGACTGGTGCATCAGATCACATGACACCATTTGAGTGGAATTTGAGTTCAAAAAATTATACGAATCAACCAATTGGTATGCCAAACGGGTCGGTTGCACCTGCTTCACATATGAGCTGAATTAATTTGAGGCCAGATTTAGAATTAAGTAAAACTTTATGTGTTTCTTATTTTACACATAATCTGATATCTGAGTAAGCTGACAAAAGAAAAAAAATTATGCTGTAATTTTCTTTTCAAAATTCTGTGTATTTCAGGGTCTGTCCATAAATAAGACGATTGGGATAGGTGAGAAAAGAGATGGACTGTACAATTTTAACGAGCGTAGAAAATCAGCTTCTTATTACGACCCCCACAAAAAATTACCATTAGATTTATGGCATCAGCGTTTATGACATCT
The DNA here is from genome assembly GCA_001925005.1 of Drosera capensis. Lineage (NCBI taxonomy): Eukaryota > Viridiplantae > Streptophyta > Magnoliopsida > Caryophyllales > Droseraceae > Drosera > Drosera capensis. Next base: position 66,614 of record LIEC01012286.1, read on the forward strand.
ATCTGAGCGTCGTCAGATAGATGTCTTAGAAAAGCATTTCTTCTTTTGATTTAATTCATTGTGATATTTGAGAGAGTATATTCTACCCCTTCTCATAACGGGACAAGATATTTCTTAATTATTGTGTATGATCATACTAGATGCACCTGGGTCTATTTAATGAAAAAAAAAATCTGAAACACAATCCTTCTTCAAAGCCTTTTATGCCATGACAAAGACCCAATTTTCTTCCAAAATTAAAAAAATCAGATATGATAATGCACCCGAACTGTTATCCATTGAAATGCAATCCCTTTTCAGTGCAAATAGAATTTTTCATGAAATTACATGTGTAAATATTCCACAACAAAACGGGATAGATAAACGAAAACACAAGCATTTATTAGAGTTAGTTCGCTCCCTTCGTTTTTAATCAGGTCTACCAAAGATATTTTGGACAGAGTGCATCCTCACTGCTGTCCACCTTATTAATCATTTGCCTATCAAAATTCTCAACAATAAATCACATCTGAAAATGTTATTCCATAAGAAGCCATCCTACACACACCTTCGAACCCTTAAATGTCTTTATGATGAGCACTCTTTCAATTCAGATAAATTTAGACCCAGTGCAAAAAATATGTATTTGTAGATTATCCACAAGGTAAGAAAGGTAAGAAAGACTACAGAGATTTTTATTTGGAGAAAAATATTTTTATTGTAAGTTGTGATGTCATATTTCATGAATCTATTTTTTCTTATAAAAATTTATTACAAAATACACCATAAAATTTTTCTTCCTTACCCCAAAATCCACCAAAATTTTTTTTCTTTATCCCAAATTAACCCGCAGCTGGCCTACCCTGATTCACTGCTGAACTCAACCCCATCATTTTCGCTGGTCCAGCCAGCTCCATTGCTGGACTCAGCCCAGCTTCCGCTGCCTTTAACCCAAGGCGCGCCAGCACAAATCGATCCAGCCAAAATTCAGTCGATTCCAACATCAGCTCAAATCGATTACCCTGTTCAATTGAGATTTTTCACTCGACCCACAAAAACCTCTATATATCTTGTTGATTTTCAATGCTCCTCGGTGCATTCATCTCCCAGTTACTTGCTCTTTGCGTCTTCGACATGTACTAAATATACTACAGAAAATTATTTGGCTTATCACAGATTTTTAGGGAATCATAGGGCTTTTCTGAACACTATCACTTCGGCAGTCGAACCCTCCAACTTCTCTGCCGCCGTCCAACTTCTCTGTCGAAATCCAGACCCTTGTAGAAAATAACTCATGGACTGTTACACCCTTGCCATCACACAAACGGACCATCGACTGCAAATGGGTCTACAAAATCAAGTATCGGGCCGACAACAGCATTAAACGATACAAGACATGGCTGATAACTAAGGGTTTTACCCAACAAGAGGGCATTGATTACCATGAGGCTTTTGTGCCCGTCGCCAAGCTCATCTCCGTGCGCTGCCTACTTCCCCTGGCCGTTACCAAGGGTTGGGCCCTCCACCAGATGGACGTTAACAATGTTTTTTTTTGCAGGGTGATCTAGACGAGGAGGTCTATATGCACTTGCCCATGCGCGGCCGATCTGCCGACTAAACAAATCCCTCAACGGCCTAAAGGAGGTCTCACAAAATTGGTATGCAAAGTTTTTCATGCTCTCCAATTTTTTGGGTTTCGTTAGTCGACCAGTAACCATTCCTTATTCGTTATTACATCGGATTCACATATTACCCTACGTCAATGACATGATCATTACGAGTAGTGATCCGGCTCATACTGAGCAGGTCAAGACCATTATTCGTTCCAAGGTCAAGGCCGTTATTGATTAAAGATCTGGATAAGTTGAAATATTTTTTAGGGATCGAAGTTTTTATGTTCGCATATGGGTATTTTCTTGTTTCAACGGAAGTACACCCTGGACATTCTGAAGGAGGCCAACCACCTTGGGGCCAAACCAGTCGATTTTCCTATGGAGCAATACCTGAAGTTCAATGCCACTGATGGTCCGTCACTCAAGGACCATGACATATATCGATGCCTGATTGGATGCCTGATCTATCTGAGTATTACCCGGCCTAAGATCATCTTTGTGGTTAACACTCTTAATCAGTTTATGCACTCACCTCACTAGCCGCATATGGATACCGCACTCCGGATCCTTCAATACCTTAAGTCTGCTCCTGACAAAGGTATTCTTTTACGTGCTAACAGTACACTTCAATTTAGTGTCTTCTGTGATTCTGATTGAGCGTTCTGCCCCACTACCCAGCGGTCAGTTACATGCTATTACACGTTTTTTGGAGACAGTCCTATCTCCTGACGCACCAAGAAACAAAGCACTGTTTCACGCTTTTCTGCTGAGGCCGAGTATCGGTCCATGGTTGTGGCTATCTGCAAACTTATCTGGCTACGGGCTCTGTTTGCTGATATAAGCGTTGCCCATCCACAACCCATGATACTTTACTTCGACAATCAATCTGTTATCAATATTGTTGCCAACCCTGTGTTCCACGAGCGCACCAAACATATTGAGATTGATTGTCACGTTGTTCGCGAACGGGTCCAAGCTGATAACATTCAGACCAGACACATTCGAACCAATGATCAACGGGCTGATATTTTCACCAAGATTTTGGACCGGACCCAATTCCTTTATGTATGTGACAAGTTGGACGTTTTCGATTTGCACAATCCAACTTGAGGAGGGTGTGTTAAACATTGCACTGTAACGCACCACGTCTTTGGGGCCCACGCATGTGTAAGCGCTGCACGACTACGCTTGAAGAAGCACAGTACACGTCTACGCCTGAGGAAGAGCAGCATGCCTGTGCGCATCGACTACAACATGCCTATGTGGGTCCACATCGTCGTTGTGTATATATATCCTGATAGTTTTGTATAGGATTATCATCAAACAAATACACATGTCATCAAAAAAATCAAACAAAAATACTTATTTTTTTTTACAAGCACTGATTGTGCCCAAAAGTAAAGATATTATAGGTGACAAATGAAAGAACTGAAAATTAGAATCACTAACCAAGCTGAGATGACAACCCCGTCATGTATGCATCAAGTGCATCACCACTCTCTGGGTCAATTTGAGGTTCGGTGATCTTGTTTTTCTCATCCAAAAGAGCCTTTTGCTTCTCTTCCATCTCTTTCATAATAGAATCTTTCTTATCAAGCAGAGACTCCGCAGTTTCAACTGTTTGAACATTCCCAGTTTTGTTCACAGGCGGCTTCTTCTTTGTCCGGTCATAAAACTCACAGCCCAGGTAAGAAAAAGGATGTGAAATCCCAACTCACACTTTTCATCAAGCAGAAAAATCCAAGAAATTGATTGCCGTATTATGAGAAGCTAATTGCAGTAGCCCACAAGGGAAAATCAACAATTATAGTAGTCATTCCAACGAGATTTTTTTAAGTTTCAACCGACAAAGAAAATGCTTAAATCACAAAATTATTAATCATAGTTACAGAACAAGCATAGAACCCTGAGACTATGAGACAAGAGCTACCATTGCACAAAACAATTCATACAAAGAACAACAAGGTAATGCAAACATTATATTGGGACTTTTGCTAAGACAATAAAAAGAGTTCTATTTAAAAGAAAAATGTACCTCATGATGTCATCTTCTTCTTCTTCAGTTGTTCCCTTCCCTCTAGCACGGGAACTCTTCCCGATCGTGCACCGTGGCTTTCTTGAATACTATCGTTCAGAGCCTCCTCCAAGTTATCTAGTTCCTCCATTAACTGCGTTATACGAAATAAAATTTGTTCCAGCAAAATAAATAATAGTCCCCCCATATAACTAATAATGGTTCAACCGAGTCGAATCCATTTCAAAAGCATGTTGTCGAATAGTCAGAATGACAACTGATAGGAAAAGAGAAAAAACCAAAAAAAATTTCAAAAGCTGCAAAAGGTTCTTACCTGGGATATTCTTTGTTTATTCCTGTCAATTTGGGTTTGTTGCTCTTGAGTCAACCCTCCTTGAGCAATATCTTTAGCACGAATTGCGTCAATCTCTTTCTTCATATGAGCTATCTGTATCGCCAGGGCCATCCATTAGAACTAGAATCATCAAACTCATGATTTATAGATGCTTTATCCTCCAAATTTCTTCACCAGTAAATCTTAAAAGGAATTGAGACTCGAAAGATTTAATCATACTACTAACAGGAACATAGGCCTGATGATTATGATGAAATATACTCCCAAAGGTAATTAAAGATAAGCTGTGGCTATAAGACAAACCATAGAACTATTATGTTTTATACCATCAAATGTGAAAATCAACCCAGCAATTCCAGAAAAACGAATGGACTTACCTTCTCCAGCCTCTTTAGAACTTTAATGTGAGTTTTATCCTGCTTTTCAGTGAGCTCTCCTTTGTATGTTTGCCAGGTTATCTCCTCAGTGTCACCCTGCAAATCCATAGATACAACATGACGAACAATAAAAAGTTGAAAACACAACAGCCATTATTAGCAGTCAAATCACAGTGCACAGTACGAGCGATGAACTAGATATTCTTGGCATAAATGACATGATTCCAAGTTCCAACAGCCAAACCTCGTCACCTTTGGCCACAAAATTAGACTTAAAATGCATTTCGAGGTCGTTTGCATGTGTTTTAGTCAGTATGTTGTTTGGGAAGTTTCGAAATTTTATGAGTCGAGAATTTTAAGCTTTTTAAGTTAGGGTTCATTCATTTGTATCATTTCTCAAGACTCTTTGTATTCAGTTTACATTTGGAATTGAAATATCACAGCAAGCCCTCTTTGAGGAAGAACGCGTGTGGCATTAATCTATCCCCGTAACCCCTTTTAATCACAATATCCTTAGGTTTTTGCATCAGTCTTGATGATGGGCAATTCGTCAATTTTGTCATTAAAGATTAAATAATTAACATGACCCTTTAGTAATAACAAATAGACTATTTTATGTGCAGGCATGTAGATAGTCTTGTGCATGAATTGCAAAGTTATTCCTAACGACTGTCTGGCAACTCAACATAATTTGTTGGAGATGGACTTTTGGCTACAAAATAGATGCAAAGTTAGGAGGACAAGTCGACAAACTAGAATTAAGTGGCGAGATCTTATTGGGGAAAAGACTCAAGAGTTTAGAGCTAGAATGTTTTTCGATGGTAATACTTACGAAACCCGATACCTCAAGATTGAGGAGTGTAGGTGAGGAGTTATTGGAAATGGTGAAAGGTGGATCACGTTTCACAAGAGAGTCATGGTGGTGGAATGATACTATTAGGGAAAAGATAAGAGTAAAGCAAGGGGACGATAAAGTATGATGCGATAGTATCATAGAGGGGAGGAGGATTGATAATAAGGAAGAATATAGAGTTGCAAGGAAAAAGGCCAAGAGGGTGGTTGCATAGGCTAAATCAAAGACATATGATAGACTATACCAGCTATTAGATACAAAATAAGGAGAATGAGAGAATGACATATATAGGATTGCACGAGCTCGGGAGAAGAGAACCAGAGATCTTGGACAAGTACGCTGTATTAGGGATGAAGAAGAACAAATTCTCGTATAGAGAATATCTATCAAAGATTGATGGAAGAGGTACTTTAACGAGCTCTATAATGAAAGTATTGAAGATACGAATACAGAAACAGATATTGTTGGAGATATGCATGAGATTGTGTCTAAAGAGGATATTAGCATGGAAAAAGTCAAGGAAGTTATGCAGAGAATAGGAAACAAAGAGGTTGAGGGCCCATATGATATTCCAATCAAAACCTAGAAGTGTTTAGGGGATGAAGGGATTGCATGGTTAACATATCTGTTCAAAGTTATCCTGAAGAATAGAAAGATGTCAGATGAGTGAAGGAATAGTGCAATAGTCCCGGTGTATAAGAAGAAGGATGACATCCAAAGCTACAATAATTATTGGGGTATTAAATTGTTTAGTTACTATATAAAACTATGGGAAAGAATTTTGGAGAAAAAGATGAGAGAAACCATTAATATTACTGAGAACCAATTTGGTTTTATGTTTGGTAGATCTATTATGGAGGCAATACATCCCCTAAGAAGATTAATGGAGTACTACAGAGCCTATTGGAAGGACCTTCATATGGTTTTATAGATTTGAAGAAGACTTATGATATAGTGTCGTGCAAGGTTTTATGAAATTGTTTGTGTAATAAAGGAGTGTCATCGACATATATCAAAGCAATTAGGTACACATATGATGATTCACTGACTTACGTGAGAACATGTCATGGAACAACATAGCATTCCTCTATTCATGTAGGGCTACACTAAGGATTTGCTCTTAATCCTTTTCTTTTTGCAATAGTCATGGACGAGTTGATGAGAAAGATTCACGAAGAGGTGCCATGGTGCATGTTATTTGCAGATGACATTATTTTGATTGACCACACAAGGAAAGGAGTTAATAACAAGTTGGAGAGGTGACGAGAAAAACGAAGTACATGACATGTAAGTGGAGTGAATGTCCGGATACTCAAAAATCGAAGGTAAGGATTGGGCCAGATACAATCGCAAGGACATAATCAATTAGGTACCTTAAATCTATGATTAAAGAGAATGGAGAGATTGATGAAATGTTTTTCACTACACAAGAGTGGGTTGGCAGAAGTGGAAAGACGGCTTAGGTGTTTTGTGCGATAGAAGGCTCTCTCTAAGACTGAAGGGAAACTATTATCGCACGGTTATAAGGCCATCTATGTTATATGGAGTAGAGTGTTGGCCTGTAAAGAAACCACATGTGAATAAAATGCATGTGACTGAGATAAGAATGTTGTGATGGATGCGTGGGGTTTCTTTAAGAGATAGAGTTACCAATGATAGGATTTGGGAACGGTTAAGAGTCTCAACTATTGACATTAAGAGTGGGTTGACAGAAGTGGAAAGACGCCTCAGGCATTTTGTGCGATAGAAGGATCTCTCTAAGACGGAAGGATAAATATTATCGTACGGTTATAAGACCAACTATGTTATATAGGATAGAGTGTTGGTTTGTAAAGAAATCCCATATAAATAAAATGCATGTGACTAAGATGAGAATGTTGCAATGAATGTATGAGGTTTCTTTAAGAGACGGAGTTACAAATGACAGGATTCGGGAACGGTTGAGAGTCTCAACTATTGACATTAAGATACGGAAGGCGAGATTGAGATAGTTTAGTCATGTGATGAATAAAGATCCAACGTAAGCCGATGCAAATCTATCTAGATCATGAACAGTAAACGAGGCAGAGGGATGCCGAAGAAATATTGGGGATGTCATTAGACAAGACCTGACCTTACTTAGGACTAACAAAAAACATGACCCTATAATAGAACTACTTGACGAAATAGAATAGTGGTTGATGGATAAGTTAAATAGATTGTAGTCATTTTAGAACGGGACAGATTGTTTTTAAGGTATGTCGTTCTTAGGTCTTTACTTTTAGGATATACTCTAGTTGTTGTTTTCATTTTCTTGTTTTGTTATTGATTATTTTTTTAGCCATGTTATGTTCTTTTTGTTGTTGTTTTTGTGTTGTATGTTTCCTTATAAGGATATCGAAAACAATCTCTCTCTCTATATAACAATAAAGGTAAAATTACATACATCACATCCTTCTCAAATCCTATCAATTGACGAGATTGTTGATGGGGTTTTGAACCAAAAGAATAGTATATCAGCTCACATACAACATTCACATATAGAATCCAGGTTCGAATGAGATAGACTCAATCCAAGTGTTTATATCATACTACAATAGAAAGTAATAAATCACAAGCTTTAAAAGGTTATGACATGAATTATCACTTACATGTTTTCGAGGTATATGCACGAGTATGCCTTCAATCTCCTTGCACAAAACCAGCGATGTTGTATGTAGTGAAAAACACCAACACATTTCTCAAACAAAAAGCATTTAATCGCAAGTTATCTTCTACAATTGTGAAATGTACAAGATTCTCTAAAAAGAAAGCAGCTAAAACCCAGCCTTCTGATCCATCATACACCGCCTCGGATGCAACCAAATCAGCAACACTACTAGGCAATTTGTGAAACTTGGAGTCCCATGCCGATTCTAAGGCAACCCAGCTTCTCTTTACTCTCTAGAAGAAGCACACGATCACAACAAATTTATCCAATGATACATAGGAAAAACACATCCATAGGGGAAATGATGACCAGGACGAGCTTTGTTAAGATGGCGTGTGCTGATACGCAGGATGAACCTTCGTTTCCAACATGGAAACATACTTGTCGAGCATGGTGATGACAGCTTCAAGCTCTGTTACCTGCTGCTCTATTGAATCAATCTGCTTGACATATTCGTCGAAGCCACTGCTCTTGCATTTCAATTGCTCCACGAAAACCCTCAAACCAGAAGCAACATCTCCAAAACCATTGTACTCATCCACCACCTTGAGATTCATTTTCTCCAATAGCTCAAGCAAGTTGTTTGTTCCCTGAGGAATTTTTTTAGCATTTTAGCAGCAGTCAGCAACCACAGGTAACTCTAACATCGCAACATTGATCAAAGAAAGTGCGAAAGAGAGAGGGAGAATCAAGTAAATGCAAGCATAAAGCTTGAAAACAAAGCAAACACAGTATCAGGTGGTGTTCGATTGTATTCAAGCCTTCAAGTCCCCCATTCCAATGGATGTCACGGTCTTCTATGTGGAGCCTCTTTATTCAGCAGAGTCAGCACATGTTTATCTAAAAATGGTCTTTACGAGCTTAAACCAATCTTTGGGGTGTAACAGTCTTCCGCCTCATACAAAAAAAGCAACCTAAATTATTGACCTCTCATACAAATAAGGAAGACCTCCATGACAAATTGAGTGTGAATAAGCATAATCGTACGGAGAGAAACAAAAGTACACAAAAAAGAATAGAACCACGTACGACCATTTAAAGAGTCTGATTTCACAAGAATGAATTTTTCTAGTAGTTTCTAAGAGCTTTACTCATTGATGACCACATCACCTATAATGCAGACACTAGTCACTCTATTGTTTGCAACACTTAACCTTCTGTATCATAGTTCACAGTAAATACATCCCCTGGAAGAATAATATCCCTATCAGTCATGTGTACAGCGTAGCAAGAAATTTGTTTCAAGCCTAAAGGTTGACAATGTACGAGTCACTTGAACAAGGAATCATGGAAAGGCATATCAGTGCCCAAAATATGCTAAAATTATAGAAGCGTCAACAAATTTCAGATAACGTTGGCCCTTCTCAGTTGCAAATTGCAACAAACAGCAAGATGAAATTTTCTCATGCAAATTCTATGTTGATCTTTGCTGTTCTTTGCATGATAATGTACACGTGCCCGACCGGCAACCAACACACATATTATTGCAGTCCAGGATTCTCTCCTATGACTACGATACACCACTATGATCCACAGTTTCAAAGCTTCATAGCAAGTAGCAACCGAATCGCCCTGAACAATAAATCAACCCCATCTTTTAATTTCTTCAAAATATTGATTTTCCATCCAAGAAACCAAACAGCTCCATGAACCATATCCCATCAGCTTTTAAATCCCAATTCCCTCCCTCTTTGATTGTTGAATGCACAATGAGAAGAGAAAAAAAAATAGTTTAGCACATATCTTCGATGCTATCGACCAATAACAACTAAAACTACTAATTAAACCATTTTCTTCCAACCCTACATTTCCCTTCCCTTACAAAGGCGCAATATCAAACTAGCAGTATACCAGTACCACAAAAACACCGGTCATGGACACATCGCTTACCCAATACAACACCAGCCCCCACAGAACACTCAAAATCGCGATTCTATCACCACCCCAAAGAACCAAAACCACAGTATCATCAAATCCGCATTCGAAAACCCGTACCTCACAATCCTACATACTCAGATCACATTATCACATCACACAAATCAGCAACTCCAACCAGAATACAACAAAACGGGGTCCATTCTCAATCAACACAAAGCAATTTAAGAGACTTGAAGATGGAAAGCATATACCTGAAGTTCGGATTTTACGACGGAGGACACGGCGGCGAAGAGACCGCCGAGCGCCTCGGCCAATTCGTCTTTGGTTTCTTGATTCTTCTCTTCCTTGTTCATTGATGCTTCGATTCTCCGATCATGCGATGAAGAACATGAATTGTAGAAGGGAAGTGTCGGTAAGGGTTCGCTGGCGGCGATGAAAAGGAAAGATGTCGCCGGTTTTGTTTACCGCTGCCGACGACGACAACAATGACTACACGAGGGGCAGCATCTTTACCCTTTTTAGGGCAACAGAGACTTAATTTAGATTATCTCTTTAATTTGTTTTTATCAAAATTATCTCTTTTAATTTTTTTTTATATATAATGTTTTATTTTGGGTTTTTTGATATCAAAATTTGGTATCAAATTTTATTAATAATTTATTTAATAAATACTCAATTTATAATGATTATTAATTGTCAATGATTCTTCACAACCCAACAATATTCATTCATCATGAGAAATAATCCAAACTTCTAACCCTTTTATGATATATCTTCAATAAAGTAAATCATAAATAATTAAACAAATACGTAAAACTCACAACGAATCTACCAAATCAACTTGAAACAATAGTTGTTCGAAAATAAAATAGGCTAAGGAAATGATAAACTTAACAATAAATTTTATAAATATTTATTAAAAAAATTACAAGTAATTTTTTAAATTTTTTTCAATGTTATCAAAAATTTATTATTATATTTAAATCATGTTTAAGACTTGTTAAAATAAAGAAAACTTTTCTTCTTTTTTATTGGGAAACCTGCTAATCATCACTTTTATTATTGAAAATATAATTTACTGTAGTAATGTATGAAGAACTAATGGGTGTATTGTAACTGATTTTATCTTATTCTCTTTGTCGTATAAAAAAATATAATGTTGCATCATAATTATATTATTCAACAAATATTTTGAGGAGTTTCTTCATTCATCTTAACAACGTAAAAAAATTACATCATTATCTTAGAATTGAAATACATAATTTAAACTATCATTAATATTTTATGATATTTTTGTATAAAATGATGTTTGATCGCCTCGTAAACGATTCGTAGTATGAATAACTTTATTTCCTACACATACATATGTTCATTTATTATGGGATGGAAGTAATATGTTTTACCAAATTAAAATTTATATGGGATATCCAAATAAATAAAGTGCTACAATTTTAATGGAAAAAAATACAACTTTTTATTATTATTCTCAAATGAGCCCTTGGATAGATAGAGAAGGGAGGGTGTATGCTAAGTTTGAGGGGTGGGTGTGGAAAAGATAGTCTTTTGTGTTTCAGAAAAAAAAATTAAAGTAATATAACAAAATTACGTTATTGGTCCAAAATTAAATTACGTAAAATAGGATATCATTATTTTGTCATGATAATATAATAAAATGATGTTGTGATAGAGGCAAGATAGGTTCTAGATCCAATTGTGATAGAGGACATAATTCATGAGACAGAAGTTGTAGTTCCTGAGCCAGTAGTTTCACGAGTTGTTGTAGAAAAAATCAGGTCTCGTAGATCAAGTAGAGAAAGACAACTCTCCACTAGGTATCCTCCAGATCAATATGTTTGTGTGAATGATGCAGGTGAACCAGAGAGCTTTGCAGAACAAATAGGTATACAGGATGGAGCAAGACAAACTTACTTCACCATCCCGTTATAAAACTAGATTGGTTGTTAAGGGATTTACTCAGAAAAAAAAACATTGATTTTAATGAAATATTTTTTTGTGAAAATGTCATCTATTCGTGTTGTTTTAAGGTTAGTAGTAAGTCTATATTTGGAGATTGAGTAGATGGATGCCAAGACTGTCTTCCTATACGGAAACCTAGAGGAAGAAATTTATATGAAGCAACTAGAGGGCTTCATTGTCAAAGAAAAAAAGGATCATGTTTGCAAACTTTGAAAAAGTTTGTATGATTTGAAACAGGCATCCAGACAATGGTACAAAAAGTTTGACTCAATTATTGGGGGCAAGACTACCAGAAGACTAAATTTGATCATTGTGTTTTTGTGCAAAAATTCTCTGATAATGATATTATTATTCTTCTATTATGTTGATGACATGTTGATTACCGGAAAGAATGCATCTAGAATTAAGAGCTTAAAGAAGCACCTCAGTAAATCTTTTGCTATGAAAGATTTAGGGTCAGCAAAACAAATCCTAGGCATTAAAGTGACCGCAACAGGAATGCCAAGAAGTTGTGGTTGTTATAGGAGAAGTACATTGAAAAGATATTTCAACGATTCATTATGGACGAAGCTAAAGTGGTAAGCTCTCCTCTTGCTTCACACTTTACTTTGAGCAGTGCACAGAGTCCTTCTACAGATGAAGAAAGGCAAGACTTGTACGCTATGTTATGCACTAGACTAGACATAGTTCACGTAGTTGATATTGTCAGTCAATTTCTGTTAAATCCTGGGGGAGAGCATTGAAGTACGGTAAAGTGGATTATGAGATATCTTCGAGGTACTTCTAAACTTAGACTTTGTTTTGGAACTGATAAGCCTATATTTGTTGGTTATACAGATTTAGACATGTTTATTTCGGGGTACTTGTTTACTTTCTCAAGGGGAGCTATGAGTTGGCAGTCTAGATTGCAAAAGTGTGTTGCGTTTTCTATAATAGAGGAGAGTACATATCGACAACAAAAGCTTGCAAAGAGCTGTTATGGGTGAAAAAGTTCTTACACGAACTTACATTCAAGCAAGATCAACTTGTATTGTTTTGTGACAATCAAAGTGCGATTCACCTAGATAAGAACTCCACTTTTCATGCCAAGTCAAAGCATATTGACACAAGGTATGTTTGGATACGAGATGTTCTTGAAGACAAAAAATTATTTTTTGAAAAGATCCACACGGATGATAACGACGTCGATATGCTTACGAGGACTTTTGCGAGACACAAACTCGAGGTTTGTTGCTTGATTGCAGGGATGGTTGATCCCTCTTCCACATCCTCACGAGGGGGAGATTTGTTAGCTAAACATGTGGAGATTTGATGTGCCAAGTAGCTATTATGTACAAATCTTTCTTGCATTGTCTTTGTCTTGTTTTTATTTTGCCTTTGGTGTGCAATTTGTATATTTATATGATTCCTTTGCTTTAGCAATGAGAAAGAAGTGTAGAAAACACAAAAGAAAACATAGGTAAAAAATGGAGTTAGGAGAAGTTTTTGGTGCAAAAACTGATTTGCGCAGTCAGGTTCTAGGGAGCATATCAAGGTTCATCGATGTCCGATCGTCCTCAATTTTTGTCAGCGGGTACACGACACTTGGTTCTTTAGATCCAATGGTCGGTTTTGTGCATGACGGGAGTCTCCTACGCTGAGATATTTAGCCTGGAATAACAACCTGCGATTTGAATCTATTTCAATTATCTCTTCCCTAGTTTCTCTTGTTTATGCTTCTCTTGTGTTCCAAGATTGTCATCTTGATGTTGTTATTGTCGTATCCCTCTAGTGTGATCTAGAGTGGATCTTTGTATGTCCATTATTCGAATATAGTGGAGAGTTTAGGTGAATTTCGATATCAAAGCTGTGGTTTTTACTCCTCACATTGGAGGAGGTTTTTCACATTAAAAATACCGTGTCATTTCTGTTTTATGCTTTACATGATATATGGATCGCTTGTATAGTTTCGTAAAAAGGTTTACACTAAGAGGGAGACGTAATTTAATCCGTTGTGATAACTCGATATAAGTCGGATTTTGATAATACTTCCTACACATCTCATGTGTGAATTTTTGCGGGACAGCCAGTTAAGAGTAAAACACATATGCTGCCATGCAAATCGAACAGTTGAAGGCTAAATTCCCGGCCTGGGATTCAGCTTATGCTACCTCCATCTTATCTAAATTATGATACACTACTAAATATGGATGTCCAACTTAAAATAACAGCGTTCCCAAATTGATAGTTTTTCTGTTTGTAAAAATGTACAATTCTCTTAATTTATATCACGTCATCTTTTCCATCATTATTTTCTCTCACTCTACTCACTCACAATGTAATAGTCTATTAAACACTGTGAACTACATCAGCACAATGTTATTTGATTGTGACTGAATTAATGTTTGAAGGCCATTCTTTATTCATAAGCGGATTTCTGTGCAGATGCATTGATAGACATGTACTTTGGTTCACTTAGTTCCAGAGACCTAGGGACTTGGTTTCTTGTTACGAGTTCGTAACTATGAAGGTGTAACAGCAAAGCTGCTGGTAATAAGTTTGCAAACTGTGGGATGATATGCCCAAACGTGAACTTTTTGCAGCCTCGTAGCTACTTTCTAGTCTGCTGTTATCATGGTCCAATTGCTTTAGTTGGATCTGGCACACAGTTGAATATGAGACCATCAGCCATTGAAAGCTGGATTGGTTGCTGTAAGTGAAATTTTACTCCTAGTGTTGAATGTATTTGTAGCCTCATATGCAGGCGAGTGTGAAAAGTTGCTGCATCTTGATGAGTGTTCTGAATAAGACGCAAAAGTTCGATAACATCTTCAGCGATGAAGAGGACAGAAATCATTAATCTCCTTGAGCAGCTATATTACTACTCCAACAGGAAAGGCGATCTCAACATGATCAAGTCCCTTGGATTTCAAACAGCTTTGCTGTCTTGAGGAAATAAGAGGAAAGCCTATATGGGCCATTTTTCCAAACAGTATTTGCATAGAACCATACAAAATATGGGTCAATGAAACAATTTTGAAGGTAGGATACTGCTGTCAATTGCTGCTCGTCTATGTACAGAGTCCTCTTATGAATTCAAAAGACAGGATTTGCTGGTGGCGCTTGGTTGAATATTGTGCTGACAGGGTTGACAAGAGACTATCTCAGCAATCTTCGCAAGCATTGCTTCTTTCATTCAAGATCCAAACAAGATGAGTCTTTCTGTTGGAATAAGATTATGACCTTATAAACTTTTTATCACTCATGTGATCAGAGATTTGATATTTCGTGAGAACAGAAAACACTCTTTCTATTGCATTATTTGTGACAAGATAAAATTACATATATTTCATTCTCTCCTTATTCTGTTAATGAAATTAATTATATGAGTTGTTACCCTCGCCTTTGATTTTCTCATGGATCAAACGACAACACCTCATGAAACCATAGGCAGCCAAGATTATATCATAGTTGACCCAAGAGAATAATTCTATGGGGATTACAAATTCACAAAGCCATGACCAATGAGCATATGAAATCTCTCACCATTATTAAAAATAATATCCAACGAGATCCAATATATTTGGCTTTCATGATCACAATAATCAGGCCTCTAATTTGCTAGACACTGACAAAACAGCTTTCATAATCCAACTAGATTTAGTAGTTTTTGCGGATAATCACGCGCAATTACATATTATACTGATTAGGTTGACAATCGATCATGAAGACAACGAAAAGTTGATTAAACTTAATTAAGGATAAGCCATAATAAGGCGACAATATGCGAGAAAATAGGCGTTTAATTTGCTTCGAAGGTAGACTGTCACCTTTCAGGACCATCCACAAATGTAAGTGTAATTCGCTTTCTTAAGTCGAAAGTAAATACTAAATCAAGCACACGAAGGGAAAGCCATATATTATCAATTACCAATCATTTTGAAGAATAGCGATCATCTAACTGTTTTTCCGATTCTGCTCTATGATGGGTCGATATCTATAGCGAAAAATATAACCACAATAGACATTACATTATACTTCTAGACGTAAGTTAGAGATTTTCTAATGTTTTTTTTTGGATGAATTTGATCCAACGAACAATTGTAAGAGACTGTTCGTCAACATGACTGTCCTTAGAATATCTCTTTCTTTAATTAGAATATAACACGAGATCAAATCAATATAGGTATATTTGAAGCTGTTCTTATGGATGTGACTCTATGTAGTCGATGTAACAACGAAAAACAACACGTTTAACAGTCGAGAATGGCGCTGCGCTATTCAGCAGCCAAATAACGACCAAACCATAATGACACAATTTAGCATATAGCCTTCTCTGATCAATAGAACACAGGTTTAAACATGAGAATTTTTTTTTGCTAATACTGAAATGATGTTTTCTAGTGTATGTAAAATCTAAAAGCTTTCGACTCTTGATTTGAAGACTCCAAACTTGAAGTCTAGAACTCTTCTTATGGTGCAATTAATAGGATATACAATATTTTGTATGTCGCATACGATATTCTATCTGTTGTATTTTATATTGAATATATATATATATATATATGTTAGAATGTCATTGTTGGATGTCAAGCTTTTCTTGCATATGGTATCTGAGCAAGATTTCCTCTCTTCCTCAAACACATTCTTCTAAACCTAAAATCGCCGCCGCCGTGGACACCGCCGCAGCCGTGGACACCGCCGCAGCCGCCGCCGCCGTCCGGTCTTATCTTTCACTTTCCAGATCTGGTCGGTCTTCCCCTTCAACCTCCTTCAATCCCGAAGGTTTCTCCTTCTCGCGGTTCGGATCCTCACGACTCAGCTCTCAGATTCAGATCTGCTCTTTGCTGGCTTCATCGCTGCCCCTTGCTGTTCGTTGATTATCACTTCACAAATCTTGCTTCTTCACTTCACAAATCCTTGCTGCTCGAATTTGGTAGCTTCCTTGCTCACTAGTAGATCTGGTTATTGAAATTTGTTGTTGAACTTTGCTGCTTTTATTGATTTTGCTGCTCGCTGGAAGTATTGCCCATATTTTGCTGCAAAATTTTGCTGCTCGCTGGAAGTATTGATTTTGCTCCTCAGAATTTTGTTGCTCGCCTAGAAGAAGAATTTTGCTGCTCCGGGAAGTTGGGTTGTTGTAGTTCGGTTGTGGGAGTTCCAGTAGAGTTTGACTGTAGTTCAAAGGAGCTGTAGTTTTAAGTGGCTGTAGATCCAGTGGAGTTGCTTTATGTTCAAAGGAGTTCAGTGGCTGTAGTTCAATCTAGGTCTTGTTGTTTCTCAGATCCGGTCAATAGGTTTGTCAACAGCTTCAGTCACCAGATTCGGTCATAGCAGTTTCTGTTCAATTCAGATGTCTTCATCTTCTTCCTCGACTTCCTCAGCAGTTTCAATGGCGGTGACTTCTGCTACTGTCACTTCATGGCCTCCCCTTTCCTCTTCGGCCCGCATTGTCACGCCGCAGTCGGGTTTTCATCCGTCACAGATCACATCTCAGAGGATGTACACAGATCAATTCATGTCGCCTTCTTCTTCGACGGTCTTTGCTGCTTCATCGATGGAACTTCCTACTCCGTTCTATTCTTCCAGTTCGTCCGCTGCATCTCTTATTTCGAACGTGAGTTCAGTCCACCGCCAGTTAAATCGGTGGTGACGACGACTCTTTCAGTCGTTGAAGATTATCTTGTTTGGCGTGCCCAGATGGAATCATTCCTCTTATCTTATGGTTTCATCGGTTTTGTTGATGGATCCGTTGTTCCTCCTCCCATGCATCTTCTTCAGGCTTCTTCTGTACCAGTTCTCAATTCGGATTATTTTCAGTGGCAACGGATTGATCATATGGTTTGATCTTGGATCTTTGTCACTCTTTCCCGTGATATTTTGGTGGAGGTATTGAATCTCAAACTTGCTCGTGAGATTTGGGATAAACTTCATCAACGTTTCATGTCAGTCTGCATGGCTAGGTCAATGGAATTAAAGCGGAATTAATTCGGATTCTATGGAGAAGTATCTCCGCATTGATGTCGCGGATTCATTAGCTGCAATTAATTCACCCGTTTCTAATGCTGATTTGATTGAGCACAATTTGATGGGTCTTGGTACGGAGTATGAATCGCTTATTGCGGTGTTTATGAACGCCCCGATTGTTCCTTCGTTCGATGACATTAGTTCGAAACTTCTTCTTCACGAGCAGCGTTTGAAATTCTTCAGCTCTGCAGATCTTTCGCAACACCAGGCTTTTACTGCTGTACCTCGCTCATCAGGAGGGCATGATAGATTCTAAGGTGGTCGTTGGGGTGGTCATTCTTCTCAGCCACAGTCAGGACGTGGTTCTTTTCAGGGTCAGGCTTCGCGACCTTCTAAAGGGATCCTTGGAGACCGTCCGACGTCAATCCTCGACCGTTCAGGTATGCCATCTTGCTCTTTTTCCGTTTCTTCGATGTCTATTGTTACTTTCCCATTTTATTGTCCCAACCCGGTTGGTTCACGTGTAGTATCCTCCGTCGGTTTGTCGCATAACAATGTTGTCTGTCAAATCTGTTATCATACTGGTCATCCTGCTTCGAGTTGTTCTTCTCGCTATGCTCCACAGTCTGTCCAGACTTTTGGTATCGGTGTTACAGGTGGATTAAACGAGGTTGTATGGTACCTGGATTTGGGTGCATCGTCCCATATGACCAACACTAATGGTAATTTATTTTTTAAATCTCCTTATACTGGTCGATCTCATGTTTTGGTTATAAATGGATCTAAGGTTCCTATTATTCATGTTGGACAATCTCATTTGTCTACCTTATCAAAATCTCTTATCCTTTTCAATGTCTTACATGTCCACACACTGCAATCTAATCTATTATCTGTTCAGCGTCTTTGTGAGAATAATGATTCTACTATCATATTCACTAAAGATACTGTTTCTGTGAAGTATATTTCAACGGGTCGAACACTCCTTCATTGCCCCCGTAGAGGTTCTGTCTACTCTCTCTCCCTTGCCACTGCCTCGCCTCCGTTAGTATCGTGTACATCTCAGTCAATTGTTCGTGCTGTGCCCGTTGCCCCTGGTTCGACGTGGCATGACAGACTCGGTCACTGTGGATCATCTACTCTTCGTAGACTTGGGAGTAATAAATCTGTTGCCTTTTCTGATACATTTATGCATAATTGTATCTCTTATCGTTTGGGCAAGTCTCAACGTTTACCGTTTGAATTTGTATTACATAAGGCAACTTCTTCTTTGTTTTTAATTCATTCTGATACTTGGCATTGTATCTAATCTTGGTTTTCGTTACTATGTTTCATTTGTGAATGATTTCACTAGATTTGTGTAGATTTATCCAATGACACAAAAATCAGAATTTTACTCCAATTTCCTAAATTTTAAAAAGATGGCTGAAAATCTTTTCGATCGTAAAATTAAAATATTTCAAAGTGATGGTGATGGCGAATTTGATAGCACTTCGGTTAAACAATATTTTTTGGAGCATGTTATATTATTTCAAAAATCTTGTCCTGGCATCGCAGAGCAAAACGGTGTGGCTGAGCGTAAACATCGCCATATCATTGAAATGGTCCGTGTTCTCCTCATTCAGGCCCGGTTTCCATCTCATTTTTGGGTGGACGCGGCCTACACCGCCACATACATCATTAATCCGTTTCCAACCCTTATTTTGAAAAACATTTCTCCATATGAAAAACTTTTTGGTTATCGTCCTGATTACACCTTTTTACGTGTGTTTGGGTTTCGATGTTTTACGAATTTCTTTGCTACTCCCTCCAACAAATTATCTTCTCGTTCGATCGAATGCGTCTTTATTGGCTATGTCTGCAGTTATAAAGGTTATCGTTGTCTCAATCCTAATACTGGTCGGGTTCATATTAGTCGGCATGTCCGATTTCATTAAGACGCGTTTCCTTATATAGACCTTCTTCCTTCCCAAATCCTTCTACCCGACATCATTACCGACTTATTTTTGTCTCCTCATCCGTCCCCTAGTCGAACCCCTTCCTTACCCTCCTTGTCGTTACCGATCGATTCACTTGGCCATACGGATGCCCCTACCCCAACCATATCTACTCCCGGTTCTTCTGTGCCTTCTCCGTCTCCTCCACTGTCAAAGGTCGATTCTCCATCGATCGTTGGCCATTCTCTCTCTCCTAGTCCTCTTGTCTCCCCGGTTTGTCCGTTCCTGACTTCACCTATTCCTTCCCTGGTATCGGTCCATCCCATGCAAACGAGGTTAAAATCCGGTATTTCTAAACTCCGTACTATTTTGTCCCTTAACACCACCAGCCCCGTTCTTGAGCCTTCCTCCTACTCCAAAGCATCCAAAGATCCAGCTTGGCAACAAACTATAACAGACGAGTTTACTGCCTTAATGGATAATGATACTTGGACCTTGGTTCCACATCCCGTAACCAAAAATGTGATCTGTTGTCGGTGGGTTTATAAAATAAAGTACAATTCTGATGGTTCTGTGGAACGCTACAAGTCTCGTTTGGTCGCCTTAGGTAACCATCAGCGCGAAGGCCTGGACATTCAGGAGACATTCTGTCCTGTCGTTAAACCCACTACTGTGTGTCTTGTTCTTTCTTTGGTTGTCTCGTTTCAGTGGGTCATTCGTCAGTTAGATGTAAAAAATGTATTCCTTCATGGTCACTTAACTAAGGAGGTTTACATGCAGAAACCTTCCGGTTTCATACATCCCATCCTTTCTTCTCATGTGTGTCGCTTGCATAAGGCCTTGTATGGTCTTCGACAGCCTCCTCGTGCTTGGTTTCATCAGTTTAGTAGTTTTCTTCTTCGAAGTGGCTTCACACAGGCTAAGTCCGACAGCTTCATGTTTGTATACCGTCGTTCTTTCCAGGTCATTATCCTGTTACTCTATGTTGATGATATCGTTGTCACCGGTAGTTCTCATACACTTCTGTCCTCATTCATCTCGGTTCTTTCCTTGGAGTTTGCTATGAATGATCTTGGAGACATTCTCTATTTCATGGGTATGCAAGTGTTCCGTACTCGTACGGGTCTCTTCCTGTCTCAAGAAAAATATATCCTTGATTTGTTTTGTCGGTTCGGTTTACACATCCTAAAATCGGGCCGCTCGTCCCTCGCTTCTCGAACCTCCCTTTCCTCCACCGATGATGCATTACTCTCTAATCCAACCGAGTTTCGTAGTGTAGTGGGTGCGTTACTGTATTATCTATGACTCGGCCTGATATAGCATATGCTGTATATTTGGTCTCTCAGTTTATGCAGACACCGCGTATGTCTCATTTTCTTGTTGTTCAATGCATTTACAGATATTTACAGTGTACTTTCTCTTTTGGTATCTTCCTTCGGCCCTCGAATCTCTCCCTTTTAGTGGCTTATTCAGACGCGGATTGGGCCGGTTGTCCGGATAGTGCACGTTCTACTACCGGTTTTGTCATTTATTTGGGGTCTAATTTGATATCTTGGCAAGTCAAGAAGCAGCCTACCGTCTCTAAATCCTCCACGGAAGCCAAATACAGGACGGTTGCCGATACACTTTGGATCCGTTCCTTTTTGGTCGAGCTTGGTTTTCCTCTTGTCAAGTCCGTCCAGTTATTCTTGTCATGCACGTAGTAAACATGTGGCCGTTGATTATCATTTTGTTCGAGAGCGGGTCTCTCATGGAGACTTGATCGTTCGTTATGTTCCCACTCATCTTCAGCTGGCCGATATCTTTACTAAGACTCTATCTTCGGATCGGTTTGAGTTTCTTCGTTTCAATTTGGACGTTGATCCCCCGCATAAATTGAAGGGAATAATAGGATAAACGGTATTTTATTTGTCGTATACGGTAGTCGGTGTGTGTGATCGTTGGATGCCTGGTGCAGCAACTTTAGTTAACCAATAATATGTTGATTTTCAATGGTTTTGCCAGCAAACTTGTCGGTTTGTTTGGGCCATGTTTTATTAAAAACAAATTCACATATTAGCTTAATAATATATCGAATACGACTTGACGTTTCACTACTTAGAGATACTATACGAAAAGGTACTCTTTTTTTTTTTTTGATAATATACGAAAAGCTAAGCCACAAACTTTATAAGTGATAATTAATTTTTCAATTTTAAGGTAAGTGCGATGGAAAGTGTGACATGATGAATATTCATATGTTCGTGGACACATGAGGGTGATGGTGATGCTTATCCTCTCCTAGCCAATTAAACGTCGAGAAATGTTGATTACCTCTTATCCACGTTTCGGATAAGGGCAAATTATCTTACGTAATAGCAAAATATATGATTAATTTAATGGCATAAGATACTCTTATTCAAACGTAATTGTTATTTGTTACAGTAAATTTGGTCTTATTCATAAAGACGGGAAGCGTTTTATTCAAACGTAATTTAAGCCAACTGTTTCATATATAAAGACAGACAATTTTCACAGCCGAAGAAATCTTCATGCCATAAAGTGACATCTCTACCCTAACGATGTCGGTGAAGGGGGTCGAGGAAGCCAATCATGCATATCTGATCGTGTCGTTACATAATGAACGTTACCATCGGCTAAAGGTATTGGTAACAAGTTGTACTGACTTTAGTTACAGGAGCTCGGGCCCTATCACCGACCTGAGAAACAAAGCACAAAAGGAAAGTGACCCTTAATTAACCTAGGAACCCTAGAAAACTCACACACGCCAATAGATACTCATGTGACCTCACTGTCCAAGGACCATGTAATTTGACTTGACATCATTCGATCAATTATATGATAAATTTTAAATCATCTTGGGATTTTCGATTTGACTTAACCATGATCGTACCATAAGAAAATACCTAAAACTACATGCTAACAAGTTTAGACACCGACGGATCTTGAACTCTTACACAATAGTTTTAACAAGATAACTCGTAATTCAGAAGTCCCAGATCTCTGTAATCATAACACGACGCATCTCTTCTTGAACTACATGCTAACATATCGGAATCATATGCATATTATTTGTCGGGCCTTCGGCGTCATGTGCAGCACGTGGTAGGATTCGTTGAGTGGTAGCACTGGACAATCCCTTATTTTCATTCCGACAGTGATGAGGTACCCTTAATGGAGAACCTTAGCCGTTCTTCTAGGGTATTGTCCCTCGATCAATATAGCCAATCACTCAAGCTTTCCATATATTATCCCTACAACGCCTTCGGAGTTTTGCCCACTTTTGGAAAGGCGCGAGGGGCGTAATGGGAACTGCAGAGCACAAATGTAGCAACATGGTTAACTTTTGATAGGGGAAAAAAACCCCTAAGGCAAAGTTGAAGAAGATAATATATGTTATGATATCAAATGCTCGCTTGAACACATCTAGCAGTGAAAGCGTTGGTTGGGAGGGACTTTGTCTTTGGCACTCAATCTATCAAAGTACCTCCTTTATATCTCTTATGTTGGGAGAGATAGAACAGATGGCGAAGAGCCGAATTCATCAGTGTCGTCATCAAAGTGCTTCAGCTTTGCATAAAAACACCAGAAATCTCGGGATGCTTGTATACCGAAGGTGTAACATCAAATTCGAAGCCGAGATGTGTGATAACTTACAAGCATTTCAAGGTTCCTCTAGAAAACCTTCGACAAGTTGTATAAGGCATGAAATGGTGTTCTACTCAAAGCTGGTTAGTAGAGAGGATAATCTCTACTAGCATATATTCATGCGAAGGGTCACTGTTATGGAAGAATGGTGTCATGGTGAGTTGTTTCGATACGTAACAGTGACATCATCTAATCAAAATCCTGAATTACATGATTATCAACTACAGACAAGGTAGAAAAACTAGAAAAAGCTTATTTTTAAGAAGCATGAGTTCAGCAAGAGAGGCAATATGAAAAGAGTCATCTTATGCTCAAGTGCTCATATCATGCTACCCTAACATCATCGAATCATATTCAGCCACAAATTAATCATTGGAGCAGCACTTGAGCAACAAAGAGCATGATCTTCATAACTAAGCTAAAACTCACCAGGGACAGACTGAAGATGAGAAGCAGATCTGCTGCTGTTTTGCAGCCCAGCAATGGCACGCATAATCTGTATGTTTTTATGGCAATCAGTTAGAAGTACCATTGCACATAAGGAATGAATCAAACAACACGAACGCAAAGTTACCTGCTTTCCGGACAAAGTGAATTCTGCATGTTGAATTGCGCGCCACAAAGGTCTGCTAAGAAAACTTGAATCAAATGAAAAACAGTAGCAAATTCTCAAATAAACTGCAACAAGTACTGGCATACAACAAAACGCTATATTAACAGCCAGTGGTAACCATTCAAAACCATGCCAAACCAAGGGTCGGAGAATGATCACAAGAACGCCCACATCATGTAGAATAGAGTGTCCCGTACTCATGTTTGGAGTGACTAGCTAAGACTTCAGGTTTAATATCTGGTTTATTCTTTCTCTGCTAAACATTTCGCACGATTCAACTCCATCACAGTGACTTTATGCAGCAGGTTCCAAAAACACAGGGTTTATATCAAAACCTCTGATGACCACGACAGTCCCTTTCCTCCCCTTCCTTCTAAGCTCACAAAAGAGCCTGGAGATTAATATGGACACAAGAACTGACACTGACATCATTCATAAAAATTAGACTTAACATGCCGCACGATTTGATCAACTCCATCACAGTGACTTTATGCAGCAGGTTTCAAAAACACAGGGTTTATATGCACAAAACCTCTGATGACCATGAGACTCCCTTTCCTCCCCTTCCTTCTAAACTCACAAAAGAGCCTGGAGATTAATATGGACACAAGAACTGGCACTGACATCATTCATAAAAATTAAACTTAAACAGTCAATCACTATAATGTGCTGTGATCAGAGGTTTCCTCGTTATATGTTTTAAATGGAACAAACATCAAGTTAGACTGTAAGAGACCCAGAAGTCACTACACAGAGTTCGAAGCATCTTCCACATATTGCAAAGGACTCCAAGAAAATCGTATGATGAAACCAGGATTTACAGAAACACAGCATGCGATCAACTTGGATAGGACAGATTCAGCAGAAGTGTTCCCGGAAAGGGGCGGATTTGATTCCTGAAATTTAACCAATGTTTCCAGAAGTGTGCAGCACACAAGAAAACCATAGAATGATCAGCATAGGAAAAAAAAAGGAAAAAATAAATGATGATGCCGTATCAAGAGATGGATAACTATACTAGTCCATCCAAAAGCAGCAGCCAAAACATGATTTGCTTTGTTCTAGAATCATCTTCTTAGGTCAACCTTTGGAAGGAAAATGTCAACTACAGATACTGTTCAAAATAATGTATTGTACAAGGAAAATCTACAAGTATAACAACCATGAAATGATAATCAAAAGGTACAGATCCGCCAAAATATATGAAAATTATTCAGAAACCAAATGGGTCACACACAAATTAAAGCATAACAAGAGGACAGAGGAGCATAACAAGACGACAAGAAAAGAAAGGTCAAGTCTTCATCTGTTCAGTGATATCATTTGACAAATATAGATTCGCCAAGAACCTTTGTCCACCTAAAAATAGGGAAGGATTTACTCATTAATCATTACTCTAATCTGAATCCACATTGAAATGAAAGAGTAATTTCATAGTAACTTTTAACAAATCTAGAACATTACTCTTTGAAAACATGAAAAGTCCAACAGAGAAAAAAAAATGGTTCACTACACTAGGCAAGTATCATATACTAAGTCGATTGCAAGATTCGAACTCATAATCACATGTCACACACACAACTGCTTAATACCACCTGAAGGAGTCATTCTTGAATCTTCACAACCATGGGTTTCTGTCATATTACATGATCATGCCATAGGTTAAGCGATTGCTCATTGCAGCTAACTAGGTGCAAATGTGCAATATGTTAATATAAAGGACTCCCTGTTTAAAACGGGATTTCACAGAGGAAAACTCTACGTCACCTTTATCTCCAAACTAATTTCCCTTTAATATTGACATAGCAATTTCTAGATTGCTTCTCCTTCTACCACCAAGTAATGGACAGAATCAAAATATTTTTTTAGCAACTTGTGGCTAGAAATGATCCAGAGCCCTTCTACCCCCCACAAAACTTTGTCCACTATCTGCAAATTGTTCTAAAGGATATATAAAAAGAGATCAATGTGGTTATAGTTCAGACGCACCCAACAAAACCATGAGCTCAACCAACTCAGGAACAAGTCATCTGGTATATAAAAAGTAAGATAAAATTTGGTTCGCCCTTTCGGTGATACAATCAACTTCTGCTTTATATTTTCAGACAAATTCAGTGTGAAAACTTTACAGAAGCACGGATTAAGGAAGTCATAAAAAAAATAGATAAATAAGGATAAAACATGACCATGCCTTTAGATAGGTCAGTACCTGAAAGCGGACTGTAAGAGACCGACCTTCCGGAGCTGAATGAAGCCTACCGTTGAAACAATCCTGCCGATATTTCATAAAGAGGTATTATCATAACGGGATGAAAGTTGCAAGACATTGTATGATATAGACGACATGTAACAGAACAAATAATCATAACCTAGGTGTATTTGTCTTGTAATAAAGGACCTTAAATAAGGCCTTAATGATGATTGCTAAAATAGGATATATCAAAAAGTTATGAATGCATATCCTCAACTTAAATGGAATGAGTGTTTGGTTTGATGAAGTAAGTCGAGTCATCGAGTCTGATACAATCATTTGAAGTTCGACAAGAAAGGAAAAACGAAGGCTTCCGTAGGTTCACAACTTTTCCTCATTCTATTCCTTCATCTGTAAGTTTATTTCTCATAATAGAAATAGAGCACAACATAATGGGAGAATATTTCTGTGTATTGAAGTAATGAAAAGTTATATATAAAGCATGTACAACAATCCCTTATTTATAGGAAACATAATGGAGAATATGCTATAGAATATGCGGTTATTCTAACACTAACGGAATCCTAACGGTATATGCTACTACAGAATGAAATATACTCTAAATATATTCTAATATCCTCCTCAAACTGAAGGTGGTTCTGAAGAAATCAAATTGAGTTTGGATAAAAATGCATGGAACAGTCCAGGTGGATGAGTATTCGTGAAGAGATTGACAGTCTGACCTACCGATGCCATTGAAGAAAGTGAGAGAGTCCGTTGAAGAAAGTGGTGTCGTACGAAATGATAATCAATCTTAATATATTTCGTACGTTCATGAAAGACATTATTGTGCGTGATCTGAATAACACTATGACTATCACAATGGATAGGTATTTTGATGGAGAATGAGACACCCATATCTCTAAGAAGCCATCGTAACCATACTAGCTCAGCAGTGGTGTCAGCTAAAGCACGATACTCAGACTCTGAACTGAAACGTGAAATAACAGACTGTTTCTTGCAACGCCAAGAAATAAGAGAGCCACCAAGAAAGAAGTAGTAGTCAGTAGTAAATCGTCAATCAGTAGTATCACCTGTCTAATCAGCATCGAAAAATGCATGCAGTTCTAAGGTCGAAGAGAATGAGAAATCCGGACCGTGAAATTAATACCTTTCACGTAACGTACGATTCGAAGAACCGCAACAAAATGTGTAGACCGTGATGATGTCATGAATTGACTCACCAAGTGAACAATATATGATATATCTGGTCGAGTAACAGTCAAGTATGTCGCACTTCCGACCAATTGACGGTAACGAGTAGGATCCTTCAGCAATTCTTCATCACTTGGACGTAATTTGACATTAGTCTCTAAGAGAGTGTCAACAGTTTAAAGATCAGTTATCCCAACACTACAGAGGAGATCCGATGCATATTTGGTTTAAGATAAATAATAACCAGTAGAGAATTTAGAGACCTCCACACCAAGTAAGAGACCATTCCGAGATCTTTCATCTCAAATTGTGCACTGAGAAACTTCTTTAACGTTTGAATACTAGAGATATCATCATCTGTAATGACCATATCGTCGACATATAGCAGAAGAAGAATAATACCTGCAGAGGACTTCTTGATTAATAAGACTGAGTCATAGGAGCTAGTGGTAAAATCAAGTTGCCTAAGTGTACTATGGAACTTGGAATACCATGCTCTGAGAGCTTGCTTGACGTCATACAATGCTATCCGAAGTCGGCAAACCTTGTTTGGTGGATGATCATAACCAGGAGGAGGCTTCATGTACACTTTCTCGAAAAGATAACCATTTAAAAAAGCATTCTTGGCATCCATCTGAAAAAGATCCCAGTGACGTACAGCAGCAACTGCAAATAAGGATCTTACCGATGTGATACGAACAATAGGAGCAAAAGTTTCCTCATAGTCAATGCTATAATCCTGTGTAAAATCGCGTGCGATTTGCTGAGCTTTGTGACGCTCAACCGTATCATCAGACTCGGTTTTGATCTTATAAACCCATTTGCAACCAACCAAAGATTTTCCTACAGGCAGATCAATCAAATCCAATGTTCTAGTCTTACTCAGGGCATGTAGTTCCTTATTCATTGCTTGCTGCCAAAGAGGATCAGAAAAGGCCTCTCGAAATGACTGAGGCTTATTAAGGACAACAAGAGAAGGATAACAATAACAGTCATTAAGATGAGGAGGAGGAAGGCTTCCTCGAATGCTATGGCGAGTGGGAGTGTCCACATGTTAAGGTGCAGGCGGCTCCACATGCTGGGTAGCAGATTCAGAAGGGGCCAAAAGCAAGTCGTCAGTTGAGTTGGAAGGACTTGAAATAGAAGACACCTCATTTGAAAACATAGTGACACGAGTAAAATATCTGGAGGACTCAGGAGAGACAATATGAAAAGAGAACAAACTGGAAAAGAATTTATGTTCCCAGAATATGACATGACGAAAAACTCTTATCCTTTTGGAGATGGAATCATAACAACGATATCCTTTATGCTCAATACCACAACCAAGAAAGAAACAAAGACCAGATCGAGGTTCGAGCTTCGTTCGCTCATGGGGTTGGATCAAAACGAAAGAAGCACAACCAAATACCTTCAAAATATTATAGTTCGAAAGTTTTCCATGGAGACGCTCATAAGGTGATTGATTGTGAATAGTGAAGGAACGAACCCGATTGATGGTGTAGACTGCGCTAAAAGCAGACTCATCCCAAAAGGGTTCAGGAATATTATATGGGAGAAGGAGAGATCTGGTGGTGTCCAAAATATATTGATGTTTTCTCTCAGCGTGCCCATTTTGTTGAGAGGTATCAGGACAACATCTTTGAGGAATTGTACCATTCTCATGGAAAATGGTAAGAAACGCTGAATCGGTGTATTATACAGCATTGTTAGGGTTCCATTCTGTAGTAGCATATACCATTAGGGTTCCGTTAGTGTTACAATAAAAGCATATTCTGTAGCATTGTCAGAACGAAATATTTTTATAGTGTTGGAGTATTGAGTTCTGATTATATTTCTAAATTCATGATAAGTCTACTAGAAATCTGAATTTCGTATCAGTAAATAAATCCAAGTAAGTTGAGAGAAGTCATCAACAAAAATGACAAAGTATCTAGATCCCCAAATAATAACAACAAGAGTCGTTCCCCACATATCAGAATGAACAATATCAAAGGCTTAGAAGAAGTGGAATCACTTAAATTAAAAGACAAAACATATTGTTTTCGCAACTGACAAGAAATACAATCAAAAGACTGATTATGAACACACCCAAGATAGCCACTAGATGCGAGACTACGAATACAAGATAAAGAAACATGATATAGTATAGAATGTCATAACTCTAAAGATTGAGAGTTCCTTGTAAAGGCTACAACATTCACAGAGATAAGAAGATGTAATGAAGTTAACTCGAATAGACAATCAACTTTACGCCATGTCCCAATCTGCTGACTAGTATGAGAATCCTATATCACACAACCATGTATAAAAAAATATAATTCAAGACCAAGATCACAAAGTTACCTGAAAAATAATAAATTGAAAGATAAGTTAGGAGCAAAGTATGTATCGGGAACAGTGAGTTCGGGTGTGACAATGGTTCTAACATGACTAATTTATAAAATGGATCCATTAGCAATACGAATATTAGAATGTTGAGAGATAGGTTTCGTATTGATGAATATCGAGGAATCTGATGACATATTCTATAAGCCAAGAGCTAGTACCTAGAATGACAGACAGAACAAAGATAGATGAAGGTTCACGGTGAGAGAGAACCTCGTTAATCAAAGCCTCCAAATCAGACTTGGAGATTGAAAAAGTGGATGGTCCTATAGGAACCACCAATCTAGGAGCGGAGTCGGGTTGAACAGTAACAATCGGGTTAAGGCCATCACGTCGTAATGTGCTGATACATTTTCAACATTCATCAATCGTTTGCCCCCAATAGTTGTAATATTTGCACTGTTTCTTGGACTTCTCACCTTTGCTCCAGGTAGACTGAGGCTTGGGTAGAGCAGACGCCAAAACTCCATCAGTGGATTTCGGACGATGAGTATGGAGGATGAAGGGCAGAGGATGAGGATGAAGTAAATTGGCTCGTGGTGGCTTAAAGTCATCATGCAAGACCATGAGAAACTGAATCAAGTGTTGATGTTCCTTGTAAGTAGTGAACAAGGTAGCATCCCGAGTACACTGTCATTTGGGTTCAGAGAGAGAAAGTTGATCCGAGAGACTAATCATTTGAGAATGAAAAGCATCAACTGACTGTCCCACTCCTGTCGAAGGTTGTAGCTGAATGATAAGTTGATACTGATGAGCAAGGTCAGTGATAGTGTACCTTTCACCCAGGAAATCCCATGCGTCTTTGACACCATCAAAATAATTGAGAAGAGACCCAATAGATGAGATAGAGGTATTGATAAATCACGAGACAATCTTATGATTAAGTCTGTCCCAATCTTCTAACTGGTTCGCATATGAAGCGGCAAGTTTACGACCTTGCAAAAACCGACACATAGCAGACATCCAAACCACATAATTGGTACCATCAAACATGATACTAGTGGGATACGTCACATCGGAATTGGGCACAGAAGCCATTACTAAGAGAATAGAGCAACCGGGTTAAGGCACAGAGAGGCAGAAGCGGGCGTGTGGCGTGCACGCGCTGGACAGAAGTTGCAGAAGGCGACGCGTGAAAGACACGCGCATGTCCAATCGAAATTTGGTTGGCGCGTGTCGGCGGGTGGGTGATTATTTCGGGGCATTTTTTGGTGTTGTTAGAATCGTCTCGTAAAGAGGAACACAATTTTGGAGTTGGATAACCGAAAAAACAATCAACGAGACCTCAAAAAATGAATCTCGAAATCGGATATTTATCAAAAACCTGACTCTTGATACCATGATAATAGAAATAGAGCACAACATAATAGGAGAATATTTCTGTGTATTGAAGTAATAAAAAATTATATATATAGAATCTACAAGAGTCCCCGACTTATAGTAAAGAATATATTACAAAATATGTCATTACTGTAACACTAACGAGACCCTAACGGTATATGCTACTGCAGAATGGAATATACTCTAAATATATCCTAACAATTTCAAAGAATTAAGCTAGAAAGAGCAAATAGCATTGTCTTGGATTGCCATAACAGTGCACCTTTGGTGACGACTTCAGGACACAAGTTGCTTCGCTCCTCTTCTAAAATAACCCAAACCCCATTAACAAAGGTTTTTCTTTGTCTCCATATGATGTAGCCATTGCTTGTTTAAAAAGGATTAAGATCGCGCAAATCCGCATTAGCATATCCAATTCCCCAGTAAACACGTAACTACAAACGTGCGACGACGACCCACTTTTTAAAATGAAAAGCAATCCCATTATTAGACGTCACCGGCTCGAGGTCCGCAGACACACGAATCAGATGAGACATTTACACTTCTACATAATCTTTGCCCAGAATGTCGACATCATCATTCCATTTAGAACTCATCTTAGGTTACCCTGCAACACTGTTCACCAATATTTTTGAAGCATGATAGATACCGCTTTTCGTTCCTATATATTTGCACCTCATTGCAAACCTTCCGTCCCTCACCCACTTCATTTACCAAGTTCTTCACCAAACTTTATCCAAGCCTAATAGAGCTTTCATCCTCTTTATCTAGCTTCGACCATGCAGCCTAACGAGGATGGAATCCAATACATGATGCCTTCAAACACAAGTCTCTACCAATATATTCCTAGCATGGCATGCAATACAACGTCTCCATTTCAAATGAACAGACAATACTTCCACAATATTCACATTGTCCCTCAAGACTTCAATCCACAACAATCAAGTCTCAGCAGCAACTCGACCTCGGACGAAGCAGATGAGCAACAACAGAGTATCATCAATGAAAGAAAGCAAAGGAGAAAGATTTCTAACCGGGAATCAGCACGGAGGTCACGTATGCGCAAGCAGAGGCAACTGGATGAGCTTTGGTCCCAGGTACTTTGGCTTCGCAACGAAAACCACCAGCTCATTGTTAAGCTCAACCATGTTAGCGACAGCCACGACCGTGTCGTGAAAGAGAACGTTGTGCTAAAAGAAAAAACGGCCGAACTTCACTGGCTTGTCACTGACTTGCAGCTGAATAGGACATACTCTGGCTTAAAAGATCTTGAAGAGATTGAAGATGTGACTTGCTTGGCCGAGGAATCATCGGACTAGTTTCTTCTGTCGCAGACAAAAACTGATTCTCTTTTGAGAATGAGTTCTTGCTCTACATAGCATGGTCGACTTAGCCTCATCAGTAATAATGTCTTTGAATTTAACTACGATGCTTCAGCTACATCAAATTTGTCTGAAAATAAATATACAGTAAGCGCATTGAATATATGTCAATGGGAGACAAAAATAATGCTATAGAAAAATATAGGAACATTTGGAAAATGCTTTCTGATAATTTACCGGAAGAATACCAAGGAACTGTCATACCAAATGAAGTACATCAAAACAGTTACGAGACAGGGATGAAACCATAACCTCATGTCGTGGAACCAATTCTACTAAGATCCGAACCGATGGTTTAAGATCCATAATATGACATATTCAACAGGATGCACACATGCACAGATTTCGTCCTAAAAAATTAGGATATATGACATTTGACCCTATTTAACATACACAGTGTTGTAAAAAACGTATCAATGGGTGATTAATCGTTTCGAAAGTATGACAAATAATTTTGGGAAAATGCTCGAAAGTGGTCGAAGAATTAATCAATCAATTAATCCTTATTTCTTTTTA
The DNA here is from genome assembly GCA_001925005.1 of Drosera capensis. Lineage (NCBI taxonomy): Eukaryota > Viridiplantae > Streptophyta > Magnoliopsida > Caryophyllales > Droseraceae > Drosera > Drosera capensis. Next base: position 99,523 of record LIEC01012286.1, read on the forward strand.
ATCTTCATTGATTATTCGCTTATTAATTAATTCATTTTACTCTAAAATAAAAAAAAGAGTCGTTAAAGAGAAAAAAAAAAATGCAGCCTAAGTAGGAAACGAAAACTAAACAAAAAAAAGGGAAAAACAAACCCTGCGGTAATTCTCCTCAACTTGAATTTTCCTCTCCCTAAAAATGCATCTTTTTTGTATCTTATTTATCTTCATCGAGCCTTCCCTTCTAATGGAATTCTAGCAATTTTTTTTCTTTTTCATCAACGTATATTTTTATATAGTGAAATACATTTATATTAATATTATAACAAATTCAATAATAATCACAAAAACATATACACGAATTTAATTTAGAATTTCAGAAACATACAAAACTATCCATTATCTCTCTCCTTGTTTCTCCTCACTCCCTCTCCCATTCACCGGAATCCCGCCACTGCCTCCACCATCGCCGGGCACTGCTACAACGATGCACCAGAGCCACAGCATCATCATCAACGGCGAAAAAAATCCACAACCTGAAACGTCATCGTCGATTCGATGACGACAACGACGTTGTTGTTAAAGAGGAGGGATTATGGAGTCTGTTAAGGGGGTTTGTGAGTTTGATACTGTATCCGGAGGAGGGGAGTGGATTGGTTGGGAAGTCGGCAGTGGATCGTGCTAAGGCGGCGACGAAGCGGGATTTGGGGAGGGTTAGGGACGCAACTAGGGTTAGTGGATTGGGGATTGTTGGGTGGACAAGACGTGGGGTCATCTCAGGACACCGCTCGTCGCTCTGTGAGTGATTATTCAAATCGAATCGAATTGTCATGTGATCAATAGAATGTGATTTTGTTGGATTTGATCAATTGCATTGTCATGTTTCTTTTTTTTTTCTCCTGCTGCTTTGTTTGCTCGGTCAGTGGGTTGAGCATTAGCATTGGATTTTGCAGCCGGAAATTTGTTCATTGTAGAGTTTGTTGATGAACAATGCGGTTGATTCTGTGTGGTTAGAAGTTGTTATAGTTGGATTGAAGCGTTTGATGTTGATGAATGTACGTGTTTGGAGCGGATGATTTGATGTAGTGAATTATTTTAAGTTCTGTTTTGTTTCTTAAGCGTTTCTTAAGAGGTTATGTTTTGAAATTACACGTTTCAACAATTTGAATTGTATACTTAAGGGTTCTTTTTGAATTTTTGATCAATTTTTTGTTTTTTTGTTTTTTAATTGTCATTTTGTTTCGTTTAAATTTGTCATTCTATTTCAAAAATAACACATGCGTTATATTTCTGAAAATATAGATGCTCTATTTCATTTTGTATTCACGTTGTGTTTTCATTTTTTTCATTCATTCTATTTTTATTTTATTTAGACCCTCTATTTCTTATTCCAGTGACGTAGTTGGATTCCAACGAAGATTTTGACGACATTTCATATTTCGTTCAGAATCTGACAACGATTACGATAATGTGGTCGGATTTCAACAAAGATTCCGACGACAATTGGATAATGGGAGGGATTAGGGTGCAAATAAGAATAGGGATAGAGATTTAAATGATATGGATAAATTATATCTTTTTAGAATTTTGATTCCTTTTATATTTTTTTGATATTGTTTTCAAGTATTTTTTATGTTTGGATAATTCATCCTTAATATTATTGAAAAGATTATTCCAAAGGAATCATCCTTTAATATTTATATTTATATTATTAATCGATTACGCGATTAAATCGATTAAAATGTATTCGATCTTGAACCGTTCGAATAATAAAATCATTTTCAGAAACATTGAGCATAAATATTAATGAGCATTGTTGTTTCGCCAAACAATTCAAAAAAATCATCTTTTGTTTAGGTCATACTTCATAACGCAAATTATCATTAATGTTTCAAGATCAGTTTTGAGATAATAATATTTGATAGTTCCATGATACAAGTCAAAATTTATCTCGACAAATATGCAAAGTCAAGATTATGTAATAAACGAGGGACGGAAGGAGTGGTAAATAACGTGAACAAACCATTAGGATCCACACATATTATCGAGAGTGATGAGGGACAATTACCTATTGCTATCAACCAATTAGTATAACCACAAATCCTACCTTAAGTCCCAAGTGATATACAAAATTACATACCAGATTCAATCAATCAACATTTCACCTGAAACCAGAAGCAGATAAGAAAGGAGAAACGATGACATTTACCAATATGATTGATCTTAAAATAGGATTGTCTGCTAGACCCAGTGGGTAATCACGTCAGCATGTAAAAACAGATGCGGGCACGAGCACATGAAGTAGCACTAAGTGCGCAAAGTTTAGACAGAAAACAAGCATATTGGGTGGTGGGGTTTTGTTTTGTTTGTTCATCGGAGGATTAGCATAAACAAGAGAAAAGTTAGAGAAAGCTAACAGTAGTAGCAGACCAACTATTCCTATTTTTATAGAGTTGTGATGCAAATTGGGGTAAGTGGACTGATATGATCAGACGTGGATGAACGAATCTCCGCGTAGTTTATCCTTATAATAAATAAAATGCTCTTAAAAAATTTGAAGTATTGATGGCATAGAAGCATGTAATAAGGCAGCATACCTAATCAGAACGTTGCTCAATACGTTGTAATTACCAGACTATCAATAGTGCAAACAATTTCCTTGATTTTTCTTTTCCCAAAACACACAAGGAGGGCTGCCCTTATTCCATTAGATAGTACTTCGATTTAAAAGGCAGGTTTTTTCTGTCCCACAAAAGGGATATAAGCATAGGATATATATTTTCCTCTTTTGTTTTCGACTCACAATTTTTCTTTTTTGTTCATTTTTAAAAGAAAATCCGAAGGATTTCTTTTTATCAATCGAATAACTCGTAAACCCGAAGGACTTTCTAAACCAGATTTCGCTGACGGCACCATCACAATTTTCCTCTTTTGTTGCCCTCATGAGTTTGTAAGAAAACCATCAATCAGACTAATACGCGGTGCAATGTGCACGATAGATTACAAAATGGGTAAGAATTCCACGGGAGAGAAGATTAATCAAACCCTTAATCGACTTTAAAAATTACAGGTCCATAGATGAATAACTCATTTTATCATGCATAAGAAAAAGCTGAGGTGCTTTAACTGGATCCACGTGTAACCACAGCATCAGGGAAAACAAAAGTATTAAAGGAGCGTAATAGAAAAATGAGCACTTGGCCTAGATGCATATCCCTTGGTACGAAAGGCTTAGAACACATGGATCTGAAGCTGAAAGGAATATTCAGAGTATGGAACTAATTCTCTGCCACACCACAGTACTAGATGGAAACAAACAGTACCTTCAGGCTTGCACAGGACCACAGGTGTGGCTCCAGGAGACTCACACTGCAAAAAGATTAAAAAATTAAATCTATTCAGCTTCAGTGCAAACTGCATAGGGGGAAAAAAACATGGCCAGTAATGGTTTATCCTGCAAGGTGAAGTCAACTCTTGCAAGATGAAAACTCAGCATGATGATACAATTCATGCAGTGAGACACGGGTACTTTACTGTCTTACAGTAGAGCTTTGAGTTTAACTAGATGTGGTTGACTATCTCACAGAAATCACTTGGCAATAGCATTAACTTCTCACAAGGATTAAAGCATGGAAAAATATCCCTTCTTCACTATTGGCCTAGGAAGCATGATTTTTGGCCTTGGATTTATCATTTGGTTTGATTTTTTTGTTTCTGTTCTAATGTTATGAAGATCTTCGCTCTGCTTCACATTATGATGATGAAACCTTTGAGCACAGAGAAGAAGACAAGTGTAGCTTGTGATGTTTATTAAACTGAACACTTGATTAGCAACATATTCCCTTAGAAGAACCGAAGAGAAAAGCTGAATCATCGATAAAACTACATGTGAGGCGCTTTCATATATAAACATGGGCAAATTTTGTGAGCTCAGAAAGTATTGTAGAACAGATAAGGAGAAAAGTCTCAGACTGTTGAACAGCTACTGGATAAACAAGGTGTTGGCATTTCAGAAAAGCACCATCACATGTGAGGAAAACTAAACAATAGCAGTGAGTTGATAGTAAAGCAGCCAGATTCTGTTGCAGCGCAGAAAAATGC